>PVJD01012433.1:0-39796 GCA_004026545.1 Mormoops blainvillei | reverse complement strand
TGGCAACTTCATAGTCCATTAGCTAATAGCGAACTTCAGATGCCAGTGGCTTTCTAGGCTCTTAGGAAACTGCATCACTGTCCACATCAGACTTCACCTGTAAACCTGCAGCTGGGCTGCCACTTCCGGCAGTCCCTGCTCCACCCCAGCAGATGGAGTGCAGGTTCTGACTGTCAGTCAGGGGTCAGTCACCATAATACCTCTTCCAGCACCTTTTGTTGGGGCCGAAAAACAAGGTCAGCATAGGTGGTGCGTGTGTGTGTGTGTAGTGGGGATGCTGGGGCTGTAGAAGGAAGAATGACTCTTATTTTGTTGTGTGGAACTAGAAAGGAAATAGTAAGTCAAACATTGGCGGGAAAAGCTTCTGAAGGAAGCCATGAAAAGTTAGTGCAATTAAAGGTAAGATCAGAGAAGGACAGGAACAGTAGGGACTAAAGACAGCAAGGCTTTGGAATCTCCAGACCTGATCAAATCAGCAGAGGAGGAGGTGGCCCAGAAAATCGCAGAGGATAAGGTGTCTGTGGCTTGCCCATGTAGAGAGGTTGGGAAGGAGGGACACAGCACAAATAATGCCTGCATTTGGAACACGGTTAATAAATTTTGGATGAATTAAAGAATGAACAAGTAATTAAATCAATCAACCACTCAAGCCTGCAAGGCCAGATCTTATCCCAAAACATGAAGACTCTAAATGCTATATTTGACCAGGAGTATTTTTGTAGAAAGAAGGGCCTTCATAAGTGACCAGGTCAGCAAAGCAAGACAGACACTGCTCATTTATACGGGAGCTCCCCAGTTAATAAATATCTACTGAGCACTGACCAGTGACAAACACCTGATGAGGGGATGCTGGGTAAAAAAAGGAACTGACTTTCTTTGAGCAACTTCAATGACACAGGATATCAGTACAGGGATCCCTCATAACTTTGGGTGTGTATTATCATCCCCACTTCACAGAGCAGTGGGAATATCATGAACTAGACTACAGAGCAGTCAGAATAGAATGAAACAGTAAATGAGGAGGGTGGGGTACCTGTATGTACAAAGCATTAGGCTGCTGCCAATGGCAGGTAGAATGGGATCAATGCCCCAAACTGCACCCCATGGACAAGCTGGGGTTACTACTACCAGGCACCACATTCCTTTCCAATGCCGGCACTGCGGTGTAATTGCATTCACTGGCACAGGAAAGCTTATGGAGTTAACTTCATAGCTTTCAATCCAGACTGCAGAATGGAATCACGTAGGGAGAATTTCTAAAATGCAAATGACCAGGCCCCACCCAAGACCACATAAATTATAGTTCCTGGGGTAGGACCTGGGCATTGCTGCTATCAAAATCTAAAGTGCAGCCTGGAGGGAGAATTTCTATTTTAACAGTGCTTGCTCTCCTAGAGCACACAGAAAAGCTAGCTCCACAGGTGAGCTCTGAGCTCCCCATGAAAGAAAGGGAGCCTAAGGAAACAGACATCACCTAGCAGGGTGTTTGATGCACCAGTTGTTTCTGCAGTTTCAGCTAATGCCGCACACCTCTCTGCACCACCCCCCTACCTTTCCCTGCCCCATGACTTGACCCACTCATTTCAACACAGACCTGCATGACTACGAGCAAGCAAAATATAGACAGCAGTTTCCACCACTGTGACTTTAATCCCTCCACTCCCGCTTTGACTATTATCTCTTATGGAGAACTTTTTCTTTCAATGGATGCACTTTCAGTTCTGTGAACTTCAAAAGCAAGTCCACCATGAAAGCCAACAACTGCCCTGGAATCATAATGAGGACAGCAGCTGAGAACGGAGTCCTCAAGACACACTAGCCATTGTAGCCATTGTACATCCCTGACTCAGGGTCCCAACGTGTGTCCAGTGCGTGCACGAATGAGTGAATACATGAATAAGAAAATCCAGGGGGAAAAATAGAAAAATTGAACAGAAATGACAATCCTACCCCAAGAAGGTACAAACTATTTAAGATGCCAACTCCCTTAAAGAAAAATAAGGGGAGCTTCCAAGGCATTTCACGTGTTAGTGAGTATCCTAAATTCTCCCGGCCCCAAACTTCTAGAATGAACAAAAGTATGCTGACAAGCCAGAAAAACAGTTTCCAAACAGTTGGGAAAAATAGATTTTGCACATAAACAAAGACAGCGTTTGTGTGAAGGGGGTCAAAAGGTACAAACTTCTAGTTAAAAAATAAATAAGTCAGGCATGGAGACTATAGCTAATAAAACTGAATTGTATATGGGAAAGTTGCTAAGAAAGTAGATAATAAATGTCCTTATCACATGAAAAAATTTGTAAATATGTGCTGATGAAAGTTAATTAGACTAATTTTGGTGATCATTTCCCAATATAACATATATCTGATCGTTATGTTGTATACCTGAAACTAGTATGTTTCATGTGATAGGTCAACTATACCTCAATTTAAATAAATAAATAAATGTTGGAATTTGAGATCTAGAATGAAGGGGCTGAAAGGATAGACAGTGGGAATTTTGATGGGTGGGGACCGAGTGCTAACCCACCACGGGATAGAGCCACAGGACAGAAAGTAAGCCAAGTGGCAGAGATAGTTCTGAAAATGACTATTTAAACTAGAAACCTAAAAGGTCTTCTTCAAGACGAAGTAGAAAGGTCTTTGTGCCTCCAGATACCAAAATTTGAATATGGCTCTTTGAAACAGGTGTCAGATCCCACCTAGAACTGCCAAGTGGTAATTCCTTGGGTGGTATGAAACCTGAGAGGCTGGAGGACCTCATGCCTAGAGAGGGCCAGGGCTCGGGCTGGGTTTGCAATCCAGAGACTAGATGAGGGTTTCGTGGTTGTTAAGGCAGCTCTGCCACCTCGGGAGTATTAGTAGGGGTCACTGACCTCCCACTGCCAATGGCTCAGGTCTTAGTACTAGAACCCCGTGCCTTCAAGTTATTTGTATATTGAAAGAAATGTGCTGGAAGCTAAGGTTTTGATCTTTGAAGGAAAAAATGCCCCTTCTTTTTGGCTTTGACTGACAGCATTCAGGGCAAGCCATCTGAAAGTGGACCAATGGCAACTCTGGCTGGCTGAGAATTCTGACTTACGAAATACAGTGCAAATTCAGAAACGGGACAATTGACAAATGCCATAATGCCAAGGAGGTTCCTAGGGCACTAAGTTGCTGGTTGTACATGGGTGGTCGTGGGGCTGTAATTCAGAAGAAGGAATAATGGGAGCAAATCATGCAGCTGAAAGTCAATACACCCCCTGCAGTTAGGGAGGAAGGAGATGTTCAGGCCAGAAAGTGAGGATAAGGGAGAGCGGCCTGTGACTGAGTTTGGAGAGAATACCGAGGTCCGCGGGCTGTGAGCAGGAGCAGGAACCCAGCGAAGCAGAGGGCAGGGAGGCGTCATGAAGGCAGTGCTGCAGCAGCGCGAGCCTCACTGCAGTGGGGGACTAGATTAAGGGAAAGAAGGCCAGCGCTGTTCAAAGTGGCTGGCAATGGTAATTTAGACAGCTGGTGATTGTTTGCAGTGGTAATGGGGAAAACCAAAAACAAATCAAGGAGTTATTTAAAGGAAGAAACAAAAATTCAGAGGGACAATTTGGACAAGGAGGTACAAAAAAAGGAAGAAAAGGAAGATGAAGCCACGGGAACCACAAGAATGTCACGAACTGGGAGAAATAGGAGGGAGTCACTGGGGCAGGAAGGAACTCCTGTGCTGGTACGGCAACAACAGGTCATCACTTTTTCTAAGTAAGATTCTGTTGTTCCAAAGAGGCTGGAAGACATTTAAATGTGTAGTGTATAGTACTCAGTGTTATGGTGGGAGGTCTTTTTCCTTTCTAAATATTCTCTCAACTAAAAATGATCTACTAAACTTAAGCATCTTCGTTATTACTGTAGAGGGTTTCCCACGGCTCTGGAAGGAAATTGTGGAGCAATGGCACCAAATGCAGGAAATTCTTTAGGGAATAAGAAAAGATGGCACTTTCCATAAATACTGACTTTGACATTCCCACCAGCAATCCAGGAGGTCGTCTAGAACAAGAATTTGAGTCATACTGCCTGCTAGGCCAACAGATCAGACTTAAAGATAACTTCAGGAATGAAAAGATTCAAACTTCAAATGGCAGGTTCAGGGAAGAAAAACTAATGCGCACACACACTGAAATCAGAATCTTAATGTAGTAACTAATGCGCGCACACACACACTGAAATCAGAATCTTAACGTAGTTCTATGCTGGGGTTTCTGGGTTAACACTCTGAGATAAATGCTTACCTAGGCAAGAGTGTTACCCACCCAGCTGATGTGGAATCTCACTGCCTCCATTGTCTGTCTTCTGCCCGGAAGCAAGACACAAAATCACTGGGAACAAGTTAACCCAAAGAAAGCTCTCCTGATCCAGACCTGAGGAAACAAAGACTCAAGTGGAGGGATTCTGTGCTATGAAATGGCTACTCTGGGCATGGATTGTCATCACCCTCAGTATAAAGGACGTGAAAATGCAACAAATCCAGCTACAGTGCGGTATTTCATGCTGAAATAACTCCTTGGCAGGCATGTTCCAACAGAATCCAAGTTCATGACCTTAACTAAATTACTTCTATAAAGGATCATTTTCTCCTCACTAATTTTGAAATGGATTTATTTACTCAATTATCTTTGGATACATATTAGGATTTTAGAAATAAAACTAATAAAAGAATTATTTGCAAACATGTAAATAAGCTATAGACATCTTTCATAGGAGACTACAGTTCTCTTATTCATCTAAACATATCCGAGGAATGTAACTAAAAACTTCACCTAAGGTCTAGTAGCATCAAGAGTTCTCTCTGGTTGTCCCCAGTTAACTTTTGTATTCAAAGTACATGCTTAACTTTATTCAGTGGGAATTATTTTTAAAAATCAAATTTCTCTGTGTTTGCCACAGGTGTTCCAATCATAAGTCATACTTATTGATGAAATAAATAACACCCTATCCTAAACTTCTAATAGAATTATTCTCAAATTTGACTTCTCTACATCATAAAACTCCTAAAATATAGTTTTAAAGATTATTTATTGTTGAAGCAATACCTTGTTACTGCTATTAGAAGGAATGCAGCCCCGCCTGGGTGGCTCAGTTGGTTGGAGCACATTGTCCTGATCACCAAAAGGTTGCGGGTTCGATCCCCAGTCAGGGCGCATACCTAGGTTGTGGGTTCGGTTCCCAGTCAGGGTACATACGGGAAGCAACTGATCCACGTAGCTCTCTCATGTTGATGTTTCTCTGTCCTGCCCTCTTATCTAAAATCAACAAATATATCCTCAAGTGAGGATTTAAAAAAATAGCAGTGCAATGTCGTGAAACCAATTGACGATCTAGTTTTTAAATTCCAAAAGATCTAGGAAACATGGGTTTAATACCTTTCTGTGAAAGACCATCCTGAAATGGACAAGTTGGAAGGTGGGAATTTTACCAGTGCATTCATCAGTGAGCGATGTGTTACAATCCTGCAATAGCTACATTAAGGGAATAGTATGGCGGAGGGCAGTGGTGAGAGGAATGTTGTTCAGGATTTTATCAGGAAATAACCAGTACCTCCCTCATACTATTAGGGAAGAAGGAGGTTTCATGAAGAAGCAGCTTTAAGAGGTGTAGGCATGCACCATTATTACTCCCATTTTACAGCTGGTGAAACTAAAGCACAGAGAAACTAATTAATTTGCCCAGTTTCCCATAGTTAGTAAGGCCAGAAAATAAAACACCTAAAGTCCCAAGATTTATCTTGTCAGTTTCCCACAGAAACTTTCTGTAGATGATAATAAATAGCAATAGGACTTTATGAATAAATTATTATAACATGGTAGGGTGTCTCAAGGATGATTACCTTGAAATAAGTGGTCATGTAACCATGTTATGATAGTGGCTTATAAGAAACAACTGTGGAAGAATATTGAAGAAAACAAAAGTAGTGGTTGCCTCAAAAGATGACAAGGTCAAGACAACCTTTTTCTCTATAGCCATAGGTACCTTTTGAATTTTGTACCATGGCCATGGATTACCTGTTCAAAAATACTTCTTTAAGTTACTTGATTCATAAGTACAGATATCAATTTCAATTTGACTCAACAAAGATAGGTGGCTGTTAACATTTGGGAACATCGAAAGCAATGAATACACAGATGTAAATAAAACAGCCCCTGCCCTCAAGAAGCCCACGCCAGTGAGTGAGGCAGAGTAGTGAGTCCATTGTCTACCCCCCCATGGGAACAACAGTAAACAGCAGCACTAAGTGGAGTTCGCTGGGAAAGCATCCAGGGACCTGGAAGGTTCTCCAGGGTGTTAGAACCCAAAGGGGAGACTTGTCCTGCATTTAACAGCCTCTGTGCTAGGAAACACTGGTGAGCTATGAATGGATGTAGGTGTGCCAAAGATTATACCCCTCAGCTCTGGGACAAAAGGCGAGCTGGGGTTCCAGTCTCCTTGGTTTACCCCCAGTGTGACCTGCGCCAGTGTCATTTTGTGTGTGCATGTTATATGAAGTGAAGGGTTTGGGAGGTGTTGGTCTAACATAGGGTGGTGTTTCTAGAAAAGTCACAGTGGTGGCAGTCACTGAGGAAGGACAGAGGGATGGTTGGAGGCCCCGTGAGAGAACCATCACAATATTTCAGGGGGAAATCAAACAACTAGTCAGCAGTGTGGACAGAAAATGGACACAGACTGCCAAGATTTTCAGTTGGTAAAATCAACAAGTCTTAATGAATGTGAGCAATGACAAAAGGATGGGTGGCCAGGATAGCAAGCACACAGGGACAGATGTGCAGTTAAGAGAGTCACCATTGTGGTTTGCATGCCCGTGACACCAGGACATGCCCAATGCTGTAACAGTGTTTTTCATGTGTTATTTAATCATATTAATCCCATCCATTTTATAAACAGGAAGACCGAGACATGAAGAAACTTAACCAATGTAAGAAACTTAACCAATGTCAGGGCTCATCAAAGTGACAGGTCTGGCATTTGAGATCAAGGCTGTTTGACTGCAAACCCAGACTCCCAATTTCTAAGCAATTATGCATCCCAGAGAATACAGCTTAGAAGAGGGCCTCCACAATAGTTCTATGTAAAATAGTAATACTGTAATGATGCTTGCCGCTGATGTTTACTGAGGGCTAACCCTGCACTAGGCACTGTTCTGAGCACTTTTCTTGCATTGTTTCATTTCACCATTAACAGCCTCTTCCAGGGAGGCACCATTAGTACTTCCATTTTACAGCTGGTGAAACTAAAGCACAGAGAAACTAATTAATTTGCCCAATTTCCCACAGTTCATAAGGCCAGAAAATAAAACACCTAAAGCACCAAGATTTATCTTGTCAGTTTCCCACAGAAACTTTCTGTAGATGATAATAAATAGCAATAGGACTTTATGAATAAATTATTATAAAATGGTAGGGTGTCTCAAGGACGACTACCTTGAAATAAGTGGTCATGTACTCATGTTATGACAGTGACTTATAAAGCAGTGCAACTGTAAGAGAGGCACAAGACACTACAGAACAGTGTATATGTTTATATCATATCCTTGTCACATGTGAATTTTCAATCATGCTAGATGAACTACAGATGTAGGCTTTATATTTAATGTCTGAAAAAGAGGAAGGAAAAAAGGAGTGGGCCAAAGTCCAGGATATGTAGAAAGTGGGCTGTAATGTTTTTACTACAATCTTTGTTTTTAACCGCTAAAAATCAATTTTTTTTATTGGCCCTTGCTTAGGGAATACAGTTATAGAAAAGAAAAATGCACCTTTGAAATCCATTCAGGCACCCACACTTTACTAGTGAGTACATGCCTGCTAAATATGAATACTATGTTATTTATGAGGATGAAGTAAACTTTCATTCATGGAATAGATTTTTTCCATATACTTGGAATTGTCTACTTGTTAGTTGCGGGGGGGTGTGGGGGTGGGAGTTGGTTGTGGGCAGGGGAAGCACAGTTTAAAAGAGAAGAGTTGATGAACCAACCTGTGAAGTAACTATAATTCTATGTAATTGTGAACTGTGGATTTAACATAACATTATTTTTAGAAACACACCACCTCTTATAATATACTTATACATAGCTTACTTTAAGCTGGTTACATTTCAAAGGAAATTAGCCATTGAGTCATATACTATGAGTCATGCGTTATCTGGAAAGACTGCAGAAATGGTACAGGACTGCCAATAATCTAAATGCTATTAGATAATAATTGTTTCAATAATATAAGCACCAAATAGCTACCTCAGAGATGATAAAGGTCAGGATTATTATTGCATTATTTTATTATGACCATATTATACCATTTCACTAGTTCATGCTATCAACATGGGGCACAGATAATTTTTTTAAAAAAACCAAAACTCTCAAAGATGCTCGTTAGGAAGAGTGATGGTTGATGGGGCGGGGACTGGGAGGCGGCATGAAAGATTCAAAGGTTCCAGCTGTGGGTGGTTTTCCACAGCATCTTAAAACAGGAAAGCCCCATGTAGTCCACTTTTTCCAAACACCATTCATAACCGCCCAGGCCAAGTGCAGAGCGCCTGGAAGGGCACAGAAAACATTCAGGGCATCTCCTCTGCCTAGGACTTTCAATTTCTTATAACAATAAAAATGAGTCAAGCTGCTCTCTCTCCACTCTGTGGGAAACCGGGATGTGTTCACTTTCTGCAACCTGAGAGAAATGAGTTCAGCTTGCAGCCTCCAAGCCTTCTCTCCCCCAGGCCGGCTCCTTTCTTTCACGGATAACTATGCAAATTCCCCTCTCTCCTGGCCCTGGCTCAGCGCAGAGCGGGGGCCCAGCTATTCAAAGCTGTGTTGCCAGCTCCGGTCCAGTGCTTTCATCATGAATGCTTGAATGAATGAGATGGTCTCGTTTCTGCAGAGTTACTAACTCAGCACAATGCCAAAACACGCATTTTTCCCACGACGGCATTTCACATTCCGCCTACCTATTTTTGAAGTGTGCTTTCTTAAAATTTATGTAACGAAATGTGTATTTGTGGACAGACGCCCAGTTCATGTGTTGCGTACATTAAGATGTTTTCAACAAATATTTGTGACGGCTTAGCCAACAAGTAGAAGCGCTGTGAAGACCTAACCCTATGAGCAGAGTGCGCAATGGGGTTGTCCGCAAGAAGAAAAGAGGGTTTCTCTTTCTCGGCATTGACAGACGCTATGAAAAGTGGCTTCTGTTCTTCCCAAACCTTGCTGCGAGAGTCACTGAACCCAGGCGGCGACGAGCAGGCCCAGTCTTCCCTCCATTCTCCGCCGGCTCTCTCACCCCAAAGTGACCACGGTCTAAACCAGCGAGTTTGGCCACCTCAAGGTCTGCAGGCACAAAGCGCGCGGTTTCAGGGGAAGCATCTGTGTCCTGGACGCCATCTGCGGGGGCTGCACGGGCTGTCCCCCTGCCTGGGGCAGCTGGCTAGGGGCGTGCTTCTCACCGTGGTCCCTCCCCACCTGGGCCACGAGTGGCCCCAAGGAGCCCGTCCCTTCTCGGCCGCGGAAGAGAGGGCTTTCCACAGCAGGGCAACAAGGGAGACCGGGAGAAAGCCTCTGCCATTCCTTCCCCGCGCGAGGCCAGCAACCCCGCACCTCGCCCGCCGCCCGACCAGCTCGCCAGGGCTTGAGACCGCGGCAGGCTCGGTGCACCCGCCCGCAGGCTCTCCACTCCCGCCACCCCCACACCGCTCTCTCCAACAGCGCTCCGGTATTGCAAAAGTCGTGGAGTGGACCTCCCCCCGCCCCAGGAGTTTAAAACCGAAGGTTCGGATGAAGGGGCTGCGTCCGTCGGGGGTGTAGGTCCCAGCCCTCTCCTGCCCGCTGGAGAGGCGCTTCCAGGGGCCGCGCGGGAAACCCACGTGTCCGATCCGTCAATCGGCGGTGAACGGGGATTAGCGCACCCACCTAAAAAGAGACAAAGCGTAGGGCTTTGTCCCACAGCCTCCTGCCGCTCGCAGAGGGACGGGGGACCAGGACTCACCTTTCTGCTGGCACTGCGCGGTGACCCAGAGCAACGAGGCTAGGAGTGCGACCTCAGAGCCGCCCCTGCGCATCTCGCCACCGCCGCCTCTGTCTCTGCCCCTCAGTGGCTCGGGAAAGAAAGCCGCGGCCACGCTCGGGGCTCTACACGGAGCGCGAGTCTGCTGCTTCTCCGTGGGGCACTCGCCTCTCGCCAGCCCGTCCCTCGGACACACCCCCGCCGACCGCCTCAGCCGCCCGCCCCTCCCTACTCTGGCCCGGGCCGCGGAAGACCCCTCCCCCAGGGAGGCCGCGTTGCTCAGCCCGCTGAGACCCGCGGGGACCCGCCGCTCCCAGGCCACGCTCGACCTGTCCGCCCGCCCTGGCCTTGCGCAGAGCGTCCTCCAACTCAGGATGGGGTGGGGGGCTGACCAGCTGCAGCCGCCGGGTCCCAGTCGGGGGGGTGGGCGGAGAAGGTGGTCTGGGAATGAGGAGAAGCTGCTGACGCTGGCCCGGACCGGTGCATTCCGAGAAGGCATTTGCCCTGTTGACCCTTCCCGCCCTACGGTGGCTCTGCAGCCCGCCCGGGCCGCGGGTGCCGGGACCACGCGCCACTGCCGAGCACCGCCGTTCCTCGTAGCCCGCGCCTGCCTTGCCCCCTACCCAGAGGGTGCTCTGGGGCCTGGCCGCCAGCCTCCTCACTCGGAATAGAGCCCAGGGTTTATCTATCCAACGTCCTTATCGCCCAGAAGGTGATCTGAGCCCTGGCCTCGAGCTTTCCCTCTCAGAAGGAGAATCCGGGCTTAGCTGACCAGCCTTCCCCCTCGGCGGCCGGCAGAGGGTTTTAGGAAGATTTTGCTTAAAATGTATTGTAACTTGTTTCCCACTTTTCTGGGAAGGGAAGAAAGGTCGCTAGGACTTTATTGTTATTATTAGCTTCCTCTTACTGCTCCGGAAAGAGATCTCAGTCTTTTTGGAAGTTTAGTCTTAACACGAGCTTCCAACTGCTTTGTTTTTTTCTTTTTAACCTACATCTGGTCCCCGTTAAAATGTTTTAAATTTCCTCTGATTTTTTTCTATTCATTGCAAATGAATAGAAAAGTATTCAATGAAAAGTATATTCATTGCATTTTGCAAATTTCACTTTCTCACAAGACAAACACACAGGATAATTAAAGTCCTTTTACCCTCTCACACTCTCATTTTGTCTTTTTTTTTTTTTTAAGGCCTGATAGGGAGATAATTTTATCTCAGTTGTGTTAACAATTTGACAACTCTACCAATTCCAGTTTTTCTAAAAACACTTTCTTAAACCTTTAATGAATAAATTACCATTGTAATATTAGCAATTTTTTTCTTTAAAAAATCGTTGAAGTACACAGCAAAAGGTAGAATTTGGTGCTTTAAAAAGGATGCAATATAGATGGGTGAGAAGGTACTCGTCGCCCTACCTAATTTAAAATACAGATGTTTTTAACTAGCAAAATATTAAAGCATTAAGTATTTAATTATCAAATAAATAAATAAATAAATTCAGTATGTAGTAAGTAATCAAGTATTAAGCACTTAAATATTCAAATACAGAATTATCAGTATCTCTGTGCTGAAATAACTTTGCATGCACACACATATACATATCTTTTAGAGTGTCTTAAGTGCATTCACATAGTGATCTTTCCAGTTCTGTAAGATGAGCAGTTCGTCTTGTGTGAGACTTGAGGAAGTTAGTTCAGGGAGTTAAGGTCCTGTCTAGAGCTAGACCCCTGATTTGATTTCTGGTTGATAGTTCTCTACATTACTGCCTTGAGATCATGAGGATGAGATCCAAGGCAGTAGGAGGAATCACAAAGGGTTATCTGTCTCTCTGTACCCTGGGCTCTTACAGAGTCAGTCCGAGCTTCAATTAGACCTTATCTTTCAACTGCAGACAGGGAACTCACACTTGTGATTTCAAGGGATGCAAAGGGTCAGCACATTTGGAGAGTGAATAGGAAGTGGAGTTGTCAAAAGTTGCAAGTTGGCACAATTTGTCACTGTTCAAGATTAAACAGAGGGATTTCGGTGCAAGAATTTCAAAAGCCATTTATTTTAATGAACAAGCTTTGATAAGGTGGAACAGTAAAAATGTCACAATTCTATGTGTCTTATAAAACCTGGCAGTACAAATTTTCCCATCCTGTAGCACACTTGGAAATATCTAAACTACCTACAACACCATGAAAGTTCGGGGTGACCTATTTAAGGTGCAAATGATATGAGAATGTTCATGTCTTGTGAGAAAGTAGAATTTCAGCTGAACTAGGCACACAAAGATGCTTGTTTCGAAGTCACCTATAAATAATGAACAGTGAAAATGCCTAAATGCCAATCAATAGTTAAATGATTAAGCAATTTATAGTAAATCAATGTGATATGTGATTATGTAGCCATTTTTAAAATACGAGTCTAAATTTGCAAACAAACAAACAAACAAACAAAAAAACCACTGCTGTGTTAGGTGAGAAAAACTGGAAAGCAGAGCACACTTTGAGCCGTAAATCACTGGTTCACTTGTTCTCCATCTCGCCTGTATGTTGGAACCAATGGAGGAGTTTTTAAAAAATACCGATGCTGGTCCATAAGAGAGTCAGACCCCAGAGATTCTGATTCCTCTGGGATGGAGTAAAGCCTGAACATCTATGTAATCCTAATGCGCAACGATATTTAAGAAACACGGAGCTGAACTAACCAGTTCCTGCCTGCAAAGCAGTCCAGGTCTGGTCACGGGTGGCCTGGCGGGCTGGAGGAGGCAGCCTCAGAGGAGGATGGTCACCGGCAAGAAGAGGAAGTACAGGCTGGCCGTGTCTTTCCCGCATGACCTACAATGGCAGGGATCCGGACACGAAGACCAGGGTATGGAGCAGGAGTGCTCTCTGGAGGCCTGGTGCAAGTACAGCTGTCCTTTGGTTCTAAAAGAATGGAGATTCCAGGCAGGCACTTGGGCTCAGGAGCACCAAGTCCAGAATCCAGGTACTAGGCCTGGAGCGTAAAGCTATAGGCTTGGTTACCAAGGAAAGAGCTGAGAGTCACAACCAGTTAGTTAACTCAGTTACTAAAACTGGGTTACGGTGTCAGAGTCTGATCCAGAACAAAACTAAAAAGGCTCTATTGCATAGGCTAAGCTCCTTATGGTCCCATGGCAAGAAATAAGATGATTAGGACACAAGTTTTAGGCAGGGGTAAGGAGCAGTAGGAGGAGGAGACAAAGTAGGCAAATTAGGGGTGGTAGGCTGCATAATGGTACCCCAAAAATGTGCACATCATAATAGCTAAAACCAGGGAATGTGTTATATTACATGACAAAATGGACTTTGCAGATGTGATTAAATAAGGATTTTTTCATAAATTTATATATTATTCATTTATAGTCCCAAACTGGAAGCAAGCCATTTGTCCATCAGCAGGAGAATGGATTTAAAAATTGTGGTCTATTTCACAATGGAATAGTATTTGGCAAAAGAATAGAATGAAACACTGACTCACATGAAAACATGAATGAATTTTAAAAACATGTTAAGTGGAAGAAGCCATACACAAGAGAGTACTGTATAATTCCATTTTTATGAAGTTTAGCAACACACGAAACCAATCAAAAGGAAACACTGACTTCCTGTGGAGAGACTGAAGATTGAATGAAAGGGGACAAAAGGGGAGCTGGGGTATTAGAAATGTTCTATATCCTGAATGGGGTGTTGGTTGGATAGGTATAAAAACATTTACCAAAATTTATTTAATTACATACATTTATGATTTGTTGCATTTTTCTGTATAAATAAGGGCCTTGAGATGATGTGATTTTCCTTAATTATTTATGTAGGCCCAGAGTAATCCCACAGCCCTATTAAGTGAAAGACAGAGGCAGGAGAGTCAGAGGAATTTGATGTAAGAAGAACTCAACCTGCCACTGCTAGCTTAAAGACAAGGAAAGGGGCTATGAGTCAAGAAATGTGGCCGCTTCTGAATGCTAGAAAGGCAGAGAAACAGGGACTGCAAGAAGAACCAGCTCTGAGGACACCTTGATTTCAGGCCAGTAAAAGTCCATTTGAACTTTGACTTCCAGAAAGGTAAGGTAATAAATTTGTGTTGCTTGAAGCCACTAAATGTATGTTAATTTGTTATAGCAGCAATAGGGGACTAATACATAAGATAAATACTGTCTCCCAGAAATCAAGTGGAGATGATGTTATGGAGAAAATAATGAGTAGCTATATTAAAATCTAGGCAGATACTGAACATCCCATTTAGGTCTGTGAAAAAGAAAGAATTTAAAGGAATTATGTGAATTATGAAGAAGAGGAAAAAGAATAAAAGTCACAAAGCATAGTGGTAGAGGAGAAAATGGGGCCTGAGAAAGGACAAGATTAGTACCTGAGGGACTGTGAGCTTTCTAAGCTTTGGTCTTATACAAAGATTAGTACGCTATAAACTCTGTAAACAACAGGGCAAAGCAGCTATAAAGCGACAATCAGGATGCTGTTTATAGTCCAGATGACAGAAGGCTAGTTGCCTCCAGAAATCCACACTTTTTTTCTCCTGAGCACTTGGTCACTCAGGTAGAAGCTGTTTTTCCAGCTCCTTTTGCAAGTAGGCATGAATCTGTACTAGTCTGTCCTAGCTGCTATAACAAAACACCACAGAATAGTGGTTTAAGCAATAGTTTTGGAGGCTGGAAGTCCACAATTAAGATTCTGGCCTATTTGGTTCCTGGTAAGAACTTTCTTCCTGGCTTGCAGACAGCCTCCTTCTCACTGTGTCCTCACATGCCCATTTCCCTGTGTATCGGTCTTGGGAGTGGGGGAGCCAAGGTACAGGAAGAGAAAGGGAGAGAGTGAGAGACTGAGAGTGAGAGAGTGAGTGCTCTGGTATCTGTTCTTATGACACTAATCCCGTTGGATCAAGGCCCCACACTTATGACTTCATTTAACCTCCTTCCTTCCTTAGAGGCCCCATCTCCACATACAGCCACACTTGAGGGTTAGGGCTTCAATGTATGGCTTTTGAGGGGACACAAACATTCAGTCCATAACAGACTCTGACTAGCTTCAGGTCAGCCAGATATGAGCAGAGGTGAAATGTGCAACTTCAGGCCTCCTCCAGCTGAGGAGGACCTCCTTGCCATACACTCTGGGTCTTTCCCCTTTTCACCAGCTTGAACTCACATGTTGTTCCCCCGTGCAGCGGCAACCCCATAGGTGTGGACCACTCCCAGAGGATGTAGAAACAACAAGACAGAGGAAAAGTGAATTACTTCATGAAACAAAGCCACCTTGCTGCCTGCCTGCATTGTGAGAGAAAGAAATAAAAGTGTTACCTAAGTTAAAACATTGTATTTTGGAGTCCTTTATAAAAGCAACCTGGCAATCCCCTGATGTATCCTTGAACCTGAAAACCAACTGTGAGGGAGTACAGTTAACAAAAGTAAATTATTGTGACCTTCCACCAAATTATTTTGAAATTAAAAACAGAAACTCACTAAGAAGACTGATCTTAATTAGTGCAGTAGCTACTCTGCAAGTCAGTGTCAAAATAAAATAAATACCCCCTCAAATATGAATCTTACCCTGAGTGCTCTTCATTCAGGCCTCAGAACACTGTTTCCCAACTCATTCTGAATTTCTTAACTTTGAATTAACTTTGATCGACATATTCTGTCCTTGTTTCATTATTTCATACAAGATTTTTTTTTTTTTTGGCTACCCATGACTTTTCTAGCCTTGAACACTTTGTTTTATAGCTGCTTAAATGTCAGGGAAATTTTTGCTTTTCAAAATTTTTCCTATTGCTACTATTTGTTTGCAAGCGTACAGAACAACATGAGTCAAGTTATGACATATGCCCGGCACCTGCCATGCCTGGCCAGACCCAGAACTGCCTTATCAAATGAGAACATTTTTTCACCATTCAATTTGAGCCTTTACCTTTGACAACATTTCTGAGATAATATTTCTTAAGAAGATGTATTGTCTTCTCGGTTGCACAGGACATCTGTGGAGGGACTAACCACACCACCATAGGCTTTCTGAGAACTATCTTCCCATAGTTCTGTGGTTACCACAAGAAAACCCAATTTGTACAAGGCGACCTTATCCCACCCCACCCCACCCAGGCTACCGCTTGCGGGCTAGCCAATCACAGTCATTACCTGAGACCCTGCCCAGGCAGGCTGCCTGAACCTGAGCACATCACGGTTTTCAGCCTTCCTTACATCCCTGTGCCAATAAACTTCCTTCTTTGTTTAACAATTTTGAGTTGGGGTCTTAATCCATTGACGCTGAATCCAAATGCATACTTTTTATATTGCTACCCCTTCCATGCTCATAGAGAATACCAGGTAGAACCTACTTTCTGATATTTAATGGTTTTTTAAAGAGCTTATAGTATCTTATATTTAAAAGTCTGAGTTTCCAGAGCTTAAGTTAAAAAAAATGCATTTAAATAGAATTTAACAAGGATTTCACACAAGAAAAACAATGGTAAAACAGTGCTGAAACCAAACCATGTAGCACCAAATACCAGCTCCCTCATTTACTTGACTGAGTGATCTTTGGAAAATTATTTATCTTTTAAAATTATTCATCTTTCTGTCTTAAGTTTCTTTGTAAAATGGTGACAGATATAAGACCTACAAAAAAGGTGAGAATCCAGATTCTTAGCACAGTACCTGGCATCAAGTAAGTATCCAATAATTACTTTCTTTGATTACCGTCCTCCCCTTCGTCCTCCTCCTCCTCTTCCTTGTCGTCATCATCATGTGTGGATTAGGAAGCAACGTTGTACAGCTACCATAAGACTTTATGAAGATGGGAAAATTTTGTCAGCACATGCTTAGAAAAGGCTGCAGGACACTTGTGAAGAGGCAAACTATCATTTGCCTTCTTATTTATACGAAGGAAGCACAGGAGATTCCCAAGGGGAATGACAGACTGGGAAAGAGCCTCTTCCTGAAAGCCAAGCATTAAAGATGAAAATAAAATAGTGAGCAGCTATAGCAAAAAAATTTTAAAAATTTTAAATTTGACAAGAAACTGGATATTGGGGAATACGATGTGTGTGTGTGTGTGTGTGTGTGTGTGTGTTTATTTTTTAATCGAGGAAGAGGAAATCAAATGGGGGGGAGTCTGGAAGACAGCTGTTCACAAGGACATGTAAATAGCATTTGTCCCCTGAACCCTGCAGGATTTCCCCACCTGCTGGGTATCTGTAACATTAAAAACCTTCAACAGGAAAGTTAGACTTTGAAATCAAAGTTTGCAAGAGTAACAGTACACAAAAATTTTTTAGCTGGACACCAATTACTTGAAAAGTAAGCAAGACATATATAATATGTTAACAATATCTCAACTAAATAAAAATGATACAGACATTTATAAAGATACTTGTCATTGTGTCATTTCCATCTGTCCTGTTTTGGAGAAGATGTTACAAAGCATCACTGATACTGGTGCTTCTTTCTGTTTTTTTATAAAGCTCTCCTTCTATCTACTCCTGACAGAGGCAAATGTTCTGCAATATTCTGTACTTTTAGTTCTCTGAGCACTTCTTTTCTTCATGTTTGCCTCAAGATCTCCACCTCGTGTCATTTTATGACACATCTCCATACCTTTCATCAAGAAGTTAACTTATAGTCAGATAACTTATAAACCTGGCAATCGTCTAGTGGAAGAAACAGTATTCGAATTTCACAAAGAAGACATTACTAAGAAATAGGATGGGGTGCAGGACAGAGGGGGTAAAGGGGAGAAAATATGGGACAACTGTAATAGCATAATCAATAAAATATACAAAAAAAGATTATCATATTGGGCAACTAATGCTTTGTGTTTTAAAATTTTACTTTAAGAATAATAACTTCAATATTAAATATTTAGTACAATATTTGTCAAAAAATGGCTACCAAATACATGGAAATGTTTAACTTCACTAAAAAGAAAACCAAAATAAAACAAGACCTCCATTTTAGCCATACAAAAAATAAATTAAAATAATTTTTTTAAAAAAAGAAGCAGAATTTGTTGTAAGAATGGATGCCACTCTACCATTCTTTCATCAAAAGACCCTTAAGGAAGTAGTTAATCCGGGAAGGCAACACTTAATATTGGAAAGTCAGAATACCTAAGATTAAAGTTGTGTTTCTGGAAAATATTAGCTATTTTGGCTTTTGGACCAATCAAATACATCCTCCGAGCCTCAGTGTTTCCCTTCTGTAAAACCTAATTAACAGCATCTCTTAAGTAGTTACTACCTCTAATGATAGTAATCATAACAACTACCATGTATCGAATATTGAAAGCATACTTTATGTCTGTTGTCTCATTTCTTCTCCTTAAATCTCCAACTTGACCTGTCCCAGGACTGCATCATGGCAGCTGACTGAGGTCAGGGACCCATGCTGATCAGTCTCTTTTCAACTCATAAGCACAGTCATTACAGCTGGCCTTCAGGATTGCCTGGCAATCACTTGGCCTGCCCTAAACTGTTCACTTTCCACTGAGCAACCCCATCCTTTTGGAGCGCAGCCATGTTTTCCTCTGCCTAGGATGCCCATCCCTTTCTTTTTCTACTCGTTGAATTCCTGGTGACCTGTCAAGACCCAACTCAAATGTTTCCGCCCCAGGCGGTAGCCTTCTCTGATTGTTCCAGCACTCTCAGACTGTTGGCCCTTTTGTGCTGCCAATGTACTTTGTAATATAGTCCCTATTGTAACCAATCTATGGATTTTATTAACATTTTTTACATTAAACAAAGAACTCATGCCCTTTTTCATTTTATTTTGCCTTAACATTTCCCATAGTGTCTGAAACTTGAAAAATTTTTATTGAATATGACAATAATATTGCTGCATTCAACAATATGTAATAATGTTCTTGCAGTTCTTGTGTGTGTACTATGTTCCAGACATTATGTGAGACATGTTACATAGACTATCTCGAAGTATTATAAACAACCCAAAGTGGCAGGAGGTAACGTAAGCTACTAAGTATAAACAGAATTCTCAGTTATAAGCAATGCAAGCTAACTGACCAACTTCAAAAAGACGAATTAATTGAAGAGATATCGGGGGCAGTGAGAGTGGGGTTCACAGAATCCACAGGAGCCTGGAGCAAGAGGCTTGGAGAACACACAGAAGCTAAGAGTTAAAATGCTAGGCAACAGGATCACGGCCAAGGTCACCCACTGAAACTGCGGCTGACGAGACTTCAGACTGCACTCAGTACCCTGAGCCATCTGACCTTCAGATGTTCACCGCGCCTTTGTTTTACTAGCTCAAGGTTTAAAACCTAGGGTGCCATTAACTGATCAGCCAAGCTTAAAATGTGTGCCCAAGGTCGGGGGAGAAGAGGTCCCCCCCCCCACATTGAACTTTCTCTCCCACAATAGGAACTGGGTGAGAAAGAGGGAGAAAGATTTTGCACAGTAGGAATGCTCACCACCACAGCCCCCCAATCCAAGGAGAGAGCAGTATGATAACAGGAAGAGACGACCGAAAGAGCGAGCATCTTCCGCTGGTAGTCAGGAAGAGCTTATGGGAAGAGTGGAACTTGAATAGTCACTAAAGAATCAGTATGGTTGAGAATGGTAGAAAATAGGTTTGTGGGGAATAGCCCAAGCAAAGAAACAGACAGAAAACAGGATATGTTTGGAGGGGCAGGGCCACAGGCAGGCTCTATGAGGCGCGGCTTATGGGCCTCCTCAGGCCCCCTCAGTGCTGGACTGCCCTGGTGCCTACCTGAGCTGGTTGGGCCGCCTGCTCTGGCCCCTTCTAACAGTTGCTGGAGCTTCCCCTCCTTATACTTTTGGCCTTGGTTGAAACGCCCCATGGCATATTGTGTAAGATCTGGCACCTGAAGCATCTACCGAACAGGACATGGTGAAACCCAGAAGCGGGGGCTAGTTTGTTCCCTGTGTCGGGAGTGTTGATCAAAGGGAGCCAGACTGACATATTCCTCCTGTGTTGTCTCTACCATGCACTGCTTGAAGGCCTGGGTCCCCTTGCAGGCCACCCAGAGGACTCCAGGGTGCAGACACCCTTGTCAAGCCCCCCACAAGTTCCTGCTGGTTCACCCTGAAGCAGAGCAGCACCTCTGTGTAGCCTCCTATTGCTCCCTCCTTTTCCTCATTCTCCTCTCCTCTGTTGTCATGGATTTCATTTTTCAGATAAAGCATCAGCATTTTAATCTTTGCCTCAGCATCTCCTTATGGAGACACTTAGCCATGAACACACCCTCCCGAAGGGAGCAATTCACTCAGAAGTGGGAAATAAGTTTAGATACGGCAATGAGGCCACCATATGTAGGAAGAAACCAGGGTGAGTAATTGGAGCTTGAAGCAGAGGTGAAGTGGAATTATTTTAGAGTCTTGAGCAGAGAAACAACAAGACCACAGTCTTTCTAAGGGAAATCTATTGCTATCAGTAAACAGAAAGAGTGGAATCAAGAGAAATGCAAGGTTAGTGGCTAGGATAAGAATAGGATGGAAGGCCTCAAAGAGAGCAGCAGTGGGAATGGGGAATAGAGAGAATAAAGTGGGATTTCAAAAGAAGAAACATGACTTAGAAACTAATTGGGTACAGATGATAAAGGAAATTGGAAATTTAAAATTTCCTTTGTGAGAATAAAAAAAAAATAGGTTAGAGGGGAAGATGAGCCAATGGGAGAGGAAATAATGAGTACAGTTGAGTGTTGTAGTTCAGATGTTACCAAATAGTCAAATGGAGATGTTAGAAAAACAGCTGGGAATTCAAGGCAGATGGAGAGTTCCGTGTTCTCTGCATAATCGTAAAGCCGGGGACATGTGCAAGCTCGCGAGCAGCGGAGCTGTTCAGAGAGAGGATGTGAGAACTCAAGTAAAAGCAAGGCAGGGAAAGAGAGCTCCTGGCAGATGGTAGGAAACTTTCAAGAAAAGGGGTTGCGGAACTGATCCAGCGAAGGTAAAAGTTGTAGTAAGGACATTTGGAGAAGGAGAAAGGCGAAAGTAGTGGCAATGGTGAGTGCTCCAGAATGCTGTAGAGAAGATAAGAGGCATTCACTTTATTGAGCAGTCACTATGTCAGCTGCTGAATCCTCACATGCAAGATAAACATTATTTTCATTCTATGGGTAAAGCAATAGAGGTTCAGAGAGGACAATCAACTTGCTCAAAGTCACACAGCTCTAAAGTGTATCAGCTATTTTTTGCTATGTCACAAATCACCCCCAAACTTAATGGATTAGAGTAACAGTTATTTATTCTCCTCAAGATAATTCTGTGGGGTGACGGTTTGGGCTGGCTCAGCTGGACGCTCTCCCTGCTGGTCCTCCCTGGGCTCCGTTCGTTAAGCATCTGTAGTCAACTCCTAGTAAAGGAACTAGGTGACTTAGTGGGGGGCACAACTGGGATGCATGGAGCGAAACCTCAGAGTCCACCATTGTCAAAAGATACTAATAGATTTAGTGAATTAGAAATTAGAACAAAATATCCCAAATAACAGGAATGGAGAGCAAATCTAATAATAGCAGTCACCACAGCACATCATAATGACAATTATTAGAATGAACAACTATTGAGCATTTGCAACATGCCAGGGACTGCTCTAAGGGTTTTTGTGGATTATCTCAGTTAAATCCCCATGATGACTGGATGAGATGGATGTGGTTTTCGTTGCTTTATTTTTCTCTGAAGAAATAGGCATGAAATGCCCTTAACCAAGATAAATCCAGGAAGAGCGGTCAGGAGTTTGCAATTTGGAAGAAAAAGTTTAACTTAGGGACTTCAGTCTTGGTGTTGATGCCTTACTGTGAGTTTTAGGATATGATCTGAATGGATGCTGATAAATATAAAGGAAAAAGTTGTAAAGGTAAGGAAGACAGAAACTATGAGCCTAAGATACTGCAGGTCATAAACATGGATGAGAAGTCAGTAAGAATAATGATGGAGAATAAGGCATAGAATAACAAGTAATGCAAATGAAGTCCTGAGAACTGCAACGAAATTCAGGATTGATAAGGCTATACAATACTGTGAAACAGAAACATAAAAGACAAACATGGAAGAGGACGTTTTGTCAGGATATAACAGATTATACTGCAGCAACAGACAACTTCCAAAACTCAGAACTTCAAAATAACAAAGGCATATTTCTTGATCGTTACAAATTAGCCGTGTACTCTGTTAACTCTGTAACTCAGGGATCTAAGCTGATGGAGGCTTCATTTCAACACATGCTTCCATTATCACTGAGGCAGCAAAAGATGTAAATTACATGCTGGATCTTAAAGTTTCCCTTTAGATTTTATTGGTCAAGGCAGGTCACCTGGTCATACCTAATCTCAGTGGAATCTCTCCTGAGCTTGTAAGTAAAGAAAAACCGGACATATTTGGAGACAGTGCCAGTGACAACCACAGAGAAACCCTCGTGGACTATGTGGAGACACGGTGCTCAGGCAGACTAGAACAAGAATGCAGACACAGGGATCCCAGCTAAGATTGTAGAAGAGGAAATGGAGAGCAGGAGAGAAAGATGAGTGATGAGGCCAGGTTAGGGGTGAGCAAGTTCAAGCCAAGCTAGGATCAAAAGCACAGAAAAGGTCGTTCTCCAAAGATAGTTGTGCAGATGGAGGAGGTGGTGGTCAGGGAAGCTTATTATTAGAACAGCTTGGGGGTTCTTCTGAGACTCCCACCCCCAGTCCGGGAAACTCTATTCTGTGTTAGGATTGGGAGGTTCTTTTCCTCCTGGTCCCGACATTCTTTAAGTCTGTCCTGGGACAACTCATTATCAATTCGAGATATGGAATGAGAACTTCACTGGGGACAAGAGAGGCCTTAATTAGCAGAAGTGACAGTCAGCCACATTATATCCAGGGCTTGCCCAGTGTCTGTAGCTGGAATGTGCGAGGGGCTCTAAGACCATTTGGAAAACCAAATATTTCAGCTGTTAATCAGTATCTAAGTTAGGCTCCTCATTACAGTTCTTCAGAAGGTTTAGCTTTTAGGTTTCTTAACAACTAAGACAAAAATGAAAGTGCCAATGGCTACGTAATTTTTATTTTTTATTAACAGAAATAAGCAAGATGAACATAAATCCAAGAATGAATTCATTATTATGAATTATCAACATAATGGACAATATTTGCAGTTAGAGGTTTCCAAGAGACAGTGTTATTCAAACAGATCCTCCTGTTAACCTTCTCAAGGGCCGAGGGCACAGCTTCACATGTATAACTCAGGGACAGCTTTCAGGAAGAAAGGGGACTATTGAGATAATGGGGCCAGGTTTGTTTGTTTTTTGATTACCTACATTCCTAAGGTATTTAGAGCCTAAATAATCTGGAAGCATGCACCAAGTAGATTGTCTTACTTAAACATCAGATGTTTCAAGTCAGCCTGTACCAGATCTCAGTCATCTGATGCCTGAATTCTCTCCCAACCACAGTGATGCATCAGGAGTTGAGAACGTCAGCTGTGCATAGCTCTACAACTCCCACATGGAAATCTATGGTCCTGAAATCTAGGTAGAAGCAGGGACCAGCCTGGGCCTATTTTAATGAGAACCATTGGTACAAGGCAGACTTCTTAAATTTCAGCACAGACATCAGAAGAAAAAGCAAAACATATGTAGTGGGGAAAAATAAACAGATTTCAAGAGCAAAGCAGCATATGTCTTTCCTCTCTGAGAGTTAGGCCAAAAATGTCCTCCCTTCAAAGACAGAAGGACAAGCTAAGCAGCCAAGGATTGAAAGCAAAATAACCCATGTGAAGGAAGGAAAATAGAGAGTTTAAAGAAGGTCACATACCACATGTGCTGGTCACAATGTCACGACTGTTCAAGGGGGAGTTTAATCTACTCTTCTCTAAGTTGCCTGCTGATTGAGCTGGGAGATTTGCTTGCTATGTGTCTTAATTGAATTGCTATTTTTCATTAACATTCTACACAATTTTGGTTTTCAGAAATAGTTCCATAGACAATTGCTATTCATGAAAGGCTGGATTTTAATTACAAGATGAAGATTATATATGATTAATTTTAATAAGGATATCATTGTTCACCAAAACCTATATACAGGGTCTGCACAAATGATGCCCCCTTTTTATTACAAAACCTTTTATTACAAAATCATAAGCACGTAATTCTGTAACATAACAATATCACACTCAAGCACATCACAGGACATTTTAGGTGAAATGTTCACATTAAAACTATAAATGATTACACCCATATTATTACCCTACCAACCACACTCAAGCAGGCCTTACTTCTGCCAGACCCCATATATGACCCTGGGTAGCAGACACTACTGGATATACCTCCACCTTCCTTCTTGCTAACAAACCCTCTGTTTAGCCAGGTTTAAAGTTGTCTCTCCTTGAGGGAAAGCCAGCCCTTTCTCACACTGGTAAATGAGGGTAATTCTATTCTGCTTGCCAGGATTGCCTTAGATACAGCTGGTGACTCACCTCCTTTAAAAAAAAAATCAGTATTATTGAGGTTTATTTATATATATAATAAAATCCATCATTTTTAATTGTATAATTTGATAACATCGACAAATATAAATAGTCTTGTAACCACTGCCACACTCATGCTATGAAACATTTTCCTCATCCCCCAAAGCTTCCTACTGTATTTTATAGTCAGTTTCCCTCCCCATCTAGAAACAACTGTCTTGCTTTATGTCACTATAGGTTAGCCTTATCTAAATTGTCACACAAATAGAATTGTACAGCATGTCGTCTTTGTGTTTATCCTCTTTCACTTAATGCGTTTGTGACTCATTCATGTTGTGAGATTCAGCAGTCAGGTCCTTTCACAGCTGAATAGGTTTCCATTGTATGGCTACACCAAAATTTGCTCATCAGTTTGGACGACTGAGATTTTAGCTCATATGTAAAAAGCTATTGTGATCCTTCAAGTATAAATCCTTGTGTGGGCAAGTACTATCATTTCTCTTGAGTAAATACACAGGAGTGGGATTGCTGAATCATAGGTTAAGTATATCTGAATTTCTTAAGAAGTTACAGAAATACTTTCCAAAGTAGGATTCCCATTAACAGTATATAAGATTTCCAAGGTTTCCAGTTGTTCCACATCCTCACCTGCATTTGGTATTGGCACTCTTTTCCATGCCAATGATTCTAGTAGTGGTATCTCAGTGTAGTTTAATTTGCATTAACCAGCAATAACAAATAAGATGATACGATATTGAACATCTTTTCGTGTGCTTATTTGCCATTCGTGTATCTTTTTGAGTCAAGTGTCTGTTCAGATTTTTGCTTTTTTTTTCCTCCTGGGCTGATGTGGCTCAGGTGGTTGGAACATTGTCCTGTAACCAAAAGGTCACCAGTTCGATTCCTGGTCAGGACACATGCCTAGGTTGTAGGCTCCATCCCTGGCTGGGCTTGTGCAGGAGGCGGCCAATCAGTGTTTCTCTCGCTCCTGGATGTTTCTCTCTCCCTTCTCCTCTCTCTCAAATGAGAATAAAATAAACCTTAAAAAAAACACAAAAACTAGGTAACATGAGGTGACTTTACTCTTTTTTTTTTTATTCCTCACCAGAGGGTATGTTTGTTTGTTTTTTTAGAATTGATTTTAGAGAGAGGAAGGGACACAGAGAAAGAGGGAGAAACATTGATGTGAGAGTGAAATATTGATGGGTTGCTTTTGTTTGTGCCCTGACTGGGGATTGAACACAAAACCTAGGAATGTGCCCTGACCAGGAACTGAAACAGTAACATTTTTGGAGTACAGGATGATGCTCCAATCAACTGAGCCACCCCACAGGGCAAGTGACCTTACTCTTAACAAACCCCTACTGTTATGTATATTAAGTTTGCATCATATTAAGTGTTATGTATATTTAAGTTAAATGAAGGAGCCAAATGAAACAAAAGAGCAAAACCTTCCCAAATAATATATTTAACCATAACAATAATATATTTTCACTTTAAACATTGGCTTAATAATGGATTGAAACATTTATATAGAGAAAGGAAGATAAATATAGGGAGGCAGCTGGCTTCAATTTATTTCCTTCTGTTGCTACTATTTTTTTAATTCATAGAAAAATCCTAAAGAGATTCTTCACTTTTTGAAAACAAGTATAAAAATTTTATTTTAGAAGTGATTACAGTTACTCTATTGTCTTCTAAATTAGGTCAAGAATATAATGAAATTATTCTTGGGAAAAAGTCTGCTTGACAAAACATGAAGTTGGACTTGGCTTATCCTAGAAACCTAATCTTAACAATACTACTCCTTTTCCCATTATGTGTATAACTGGTTGATACATGCCTACAAATGTGCTTTAGATTATGTAGAAAATGTGACCAAAAAATCACCAGCATCATGAATTAAGTGTAACTACCCCTCAACATTCGAGGGAAAGGAGAAGAGTAACCAACAACCATGAAATCCAGGGAGACTGGATGGAGACATACAAATCCTTGGTGATGGCAGAAAGAGGATATTTTGGCAATAATGCCAACAGGACACAACAGAGTAAATGGCAGTGAAAGATCATTGCTGACACATAATTAAAACACAGTGGACAGAACAAACTCCCTCTTACACTTTTTGGGGAGAGAAGACAAACATTTGAGAGTTGTGTACTTTTTAATGATGCTCTAGCCCTGTGATGTGATTTGCATTCCAAATACCTAGAACTGTTTGCCTTTGGACACAAGAAAGAGAGATAAAAACAGGAGTGCTAGTCTTGTATGCTGGTAGTGTTTTCAAATACAGTCTCAGGTATAGATTATGAAGGCCTCTCACTTGGCCAATGTCTTCCTTCTTGTCCCCGGCCTCAACTACAACCTCCACACTGACACACACTTAACTGGAAAAAAAAGTTAACACTAGGTTACTGGGCCTAGTTTAAGTACATGCTCAGTAATGTCAACAAAAATATTTCACATTTTCTTTAGCACCTTGCAGCCTACAAAGTTTTTCCCACATTCATTATCTAAGATAAGCCACACAACAAACATACCTGGCATTATCATCCCTATTCTATAAATGAGAAAACAGAGGCTCAGCCGAATCCCACCAGTTTATGCTTTGTAGATGCTAAGATCATTATATTGGTCTTCTATTGTCATGTAACTAAATATCACAAATATTCAAAAATTAAAATGACGCTCATTTCTTAGGTCACAGTTCTGTAAGGTAGAAGTCTAACTGGTCTTACTAAACTGGGTTCTCTGCTTAAGGTCTCAGAGACTGAAATCAAGAGCCGAGGTTGGCCTCTTACTTGGAAGATTTTGGGATAATCTGCTCACAGGCTCATTCAGCTCATTGGAAGAGTTCAGGTCTCCGTGGCCGTAGGGCTAAGGTCTCCATTTCCATGCTAGATACTGCTCTCAGGTTCAGAAACCACTCCCTGGTCCTCATACATGGTTGCTTTCATCTTCAAGCCAATAACAGTGCATCGTTTTCATGCTTCAAATCTCTCCGACCTCCTTTCTATGACCAGCCTAGAAAATTCTTTACTTTAAAGGGCTCATGTGATTAGGTTAGGCCAAACTAGATAATTGGTCTTCAGACATATTACACATCATAATCACAGGAGTAATATTTCACCATATTCTCCATTTCCACCAGTAAGAACAAGGATTATTGAGGGTTATTCTTAGACCTCTGCCTACCACAATGATGAACATGCTTGGATTGGGGAGAGAAACAGAAAGAGGGAAAAGAAATGATTGATCCTCAAGAACTTCTAGGCTTGGTTTGGCTCTCTGATGGAGTAAGCAAAAGTTCATTAAAGAGAATTAGGATTTTAAAAAAAGGATGAGAGAGAGAGAATTCAAGGAGCTAGCCAGACCTTCCCTAAGACAGTTCTAGGAGCTCAATCCCTCATAAATATAGGACTGCTCAGTGACCCTGCCAGCTGAAAAATGTGACCTAATCAATGGTTTGACTTATGGGATTAGCATTTCCTGTTCTGAAAGAAAAGGGGTAGATAAGAAGATGGATGGAGAAGAAAAATTGTTTCTTTTATTTTTTTAAATATATAATAGGGAACCAAGACTTTGTAAACCACATTTGTTCTGCAGTCTTTTTTTCTCCTGGAAATATACCTTTATGTTTGCGACTCTCTATAGGTAAACTCAATATGGGTATATGCTCCCTATATACATTTATTCAAAAGTCATTCACTTCTCTGAACCCTCATGGTGGATATATAGACTGATTCTAAAATTTAGGCCTTAAAAGCCTTTGTGATGAATAGTATTAAATATATATATTTGTATACTTCATGGCAATCTATACCTGAAATCTAAATGTCTGCATGAAAATGTTAACCAGGAAAAAAGATTCTCATTATTCTAATATTTCTCCTTATATAGCAATACCAAGTACCTCACTGCTTACCAGAAACATAAGTAGAAGTTAACAAAAATGACTGTTAGAAAACAAAGTACAGTGGCACCCAGAATTTGGCTGAAATTCCAAGGTTAAGGGAACCAATCTCCCTAAGACTGCCCTGACTTCACATGCCAGCCACAGTTCAGAGGTCCCTCAAGTCCCCCTCACTGCTGACAAGCTGGCTATAAATTCAGGGGTTTCCACATACTCTCAGGTTTGATAATTCACTAAATGACTTACAGAAAAGGTCTATAATTACAATTATAGTTTTATTATGAAGAAAGGATACAAATGAGAACCAGCCGAAGAGAAAGACCCATAAGGAGAGATTTGGGGGCTTCGAAATGGGAGCTTGTGAATTCAGGATGTATTATGCTAGCAGCACATCAATGTGTGACAACAAGGAGAGGATACTGTTAACCAGGAAATCACCTGCACTCCCATGTCCATAGTTTTTATTGGGGTTTCATTATGTAGGCATGATTGTTTGAATTATTTCCCATGTGACTCAATTGCCAGTCCTAGTTTTTCCCCAGAGGTTGGACTAATATTATGTGGCTCAAGGCCCCAACCCTCTACTCTCATGGTTGGTCTTTCTGACACGACTCAGAAGGGGGTGCTCCTGAGTCACCTTGCTAATATCAACTGTCAGGCATGGTTCCATGGGCCTTCCACAAATGACAAAGACCTTCAACCACTTCGGAAATTCCAAAAGTTTAGAGGTCACCTCCCAGGAACACATTACAAAGGCCAGCCAAACTCTTTATTACACATATGGTCAGATATAAAATGCTTAAAGCATCAGGTTCTGATGATGAATCAAGAATATGATTATCTTGTGTTTTCCTCTGATGTCTAATTTAGCCCCAACATATGAGGTATAAATCTCCTTTGCTGACACTGACCTTGCCTTTCAAAATGTCTTTACAAGATGCTAATGCTCACCCTGGCCAGTGTACCTCAGTTGGTTGAAGTATTGCCCCGTACACCGAAAGGTTGTAGGTTTGATTCCCAGTTGGGGAGCCTACAAGAGGCAACTGATCAGTGTTTCTCTCTCACGTCAATGTTTCTCTCTCTCTCTCCCTCCCCCTTTCTTATTCTCTAAAAGTAATGTAAAAATGTCCTCAGGTGAGGATAAGAAAAAGATGCTATGTTTTACTAACTATATTTGGAATATTACTCAACACTTTTACTACATATCATTTTGTTTAAAATATATTGGGCTTTTATATATATGAGGTCTGTCTGGAAAAAGTCTAACCATTGTTAATATAACAAGAACAGTTTGTGTGACATCAGTGTAACCTGGCAGCCAAGGAGAGTGAACTGGAATGCGTGTACGTGAACAATTATGATTTCACTGCACTTGTCGGGGGCTGGTAGATGCTGTTGAGTGAGCATGCGTACTGTGTGGCCCTCACATTCCAAATGACTGAGCCAGTAGAGCAACAGATCTGCATCAGATTTTACTTTAAGCTTAACCATTCCGCTGCAGAAACAATTTGGATGATTCAGAAGGCCGCAGTTATGGGCAACTGGTGATTGGCAGCTTCATTAGGACAACGTGCCTGCTCATGCATCACGTCTTGTGCAGAGTTTTTTGGTGAAACATCATGTCACCCAGGTGACTCAGCCCCTCTACAGCCCAGATCTGGTGTCCTATCACTTCTGGCTTTTCCCAAAACTAAAATCACCTTTGAAAGGGAAGAGATTTCAGACTATTGATGAGATTCAGGAAAATATGATGGGGTGGCTGATGGTGATTGGGAGAACAGTGTGAAGTCGCAAGGTGCCTACTTTGAAGGGGACTGAGGCATCATTGTCCTTTGTACAATGTATGTGTTGTTGTTTCTTGTATCTTGTATCTTCTTCAATAAATACTTCTATTTTTCATAGTGAATGGCTGGATACTTTTTGGACAGACCTCATCACATATACAGGTATATATGTATGTATATATATAGTGTATATACTTACATAATGTGTATTATGTATATATTTGTTGAGCTCACTTTTCAAATCTGGGATATTATATAATTGTTAGGAGAGATTAGGGTACTTTGGTTTCCCTACACTGCATTCAATGAGGCTTTCTAAAAAGGAATATCAAGCTTCCATCCTTGAAGAAAAAGAGCATGGAACCTGGGTGGGCAAAATGTTAAGGTGTGTAGTACAGCTTCATATTTTACTATATACAATCCATACAGCTTAATATAGCCTACAGGGCTCTAATAAGCTAGACCATGCCTTCCTTGACAAGAGTTTTCTCATATAACTCTGGCCCCTCATGCTATGCTTTAGCCACATGGGCCTTTGTGTATTTCTTCAGCACCCAAGTATTTTGCTTATATCTACAACCTTAAATTTCAGGTCTCAAGTAAAACACCATCCTTCCTCGTGAATCCTATCCACAGCAGCTTCCCCCACCTCCCTGTTCCTTTCATCATATTATGTTTCTATTTCTTTTGTAGCATTTAGTAACGATCTGGTTTATTCCTGCCTCTAGTCATCTCTGTCAAATGTAAGCTGCTAGAAGATATGGATTGACTATCCAGTTTATTAATCTATCTCAGAACCTAGAAGTCTGTCATGTCAATGTAAGAAACGTCCAAACCTGTGGGAATTTTTTGTGAGTTTATTTGAGCCAACCTGATGACAATTGCCTGAAAGCAAAACCTCAACAGATTTAGAAAATGCTCCAGAGAGTGGCAGCTCTGAACCCTGCTTTATACATTACAATGAAAAGAGAAGACGGTCCTGGTTGGCGTGGTTCAGTTGGTTGGAGTATCATACTGTGGCCAAAGGATTGCAGGTTCAATTCTAGGTCAGAGCACATACCTAGGTTGTGGGTTTGATCCCCAGCGCATCCTACCCCCAGTATGAGAGCATACAGGAGGCAACCTATCAATGTTTCTCTCTCTCCCTTCCTCTCTTTCTAGAAGCAATAAAGATGAACCTTCAGGTGAGGATAAAAAATAATGAGAGAGAGACAGGGAGAGGACATAATTTGGTTACATGAAATCCATTGGTGATAGATTAGGGAGGTGGGAGACTGGATACAAAGTAAAATGATAGGCATATGCTTCTTTTACATGGGTGGGTACAGGATAGTTAACAGTCAGCAATTAACTCAATAACAATAAAGGGATCTATGGTCTCCCCTTTGGTGCTCTAGTGTGGTATCTGTGCTTTGAGGGGTCTGGAAAAAGGAAATTACTTTGACATTCCAAAGGTATGTTATCTTAGATACAAAAAAGCAATAGATGGGCTTAATTAAGGTAAAGATTGACTTTTGTCAGTGAAGATTCTAGCCTAGGACATTACTACCTGCCAAAAGCTGATGGCTTCTAGTTGATAAGTTTTCATTTCAGCCATCCTTTGTGGTTACTTTAGGGCTCTGAGTTAATAAGGTAACCACATAGGCTTCTCCTGAGCTTGTCAGATTTAGTATGTGGCCCCTTTTCATCTACAGTCACATAAGAGTTGGTCAATAAATTCAGGTTGAGTACCTCCATACATAAAATTGCTGATTGACCTGAACTGAAAGCCTAGTTACTCACCCTTATTTTCCAACATTTTCAAAGTGTAGCCTTCGAATCATTTGTATCAAAGTCCTGGGGTGTTGAATAAAAGTGCAGCTTCCTTGGTTTTGTTCCAGACTGACAAACTGAGATTCTGGGGCTGGGCCATAGCAAAATGCACTTAAACCTGAACACTATGATTCTAAGAGAAACTAAAGTTAGTTAACTATGATTATTTAAAGTATATTTTTGAATACTTGAGCAATTACATGGTATTATATCACTTCCTTACGAAGTATAAAAAGAGCAGAAGGGATACACCTTACATCAAGTAGCTTACAGTTGAAGCCAGTAATGAATGGCAAAAAAAGAAAAAAAAAGGAAAAGCTAACTGAAACAGAGGCAAGCAAACTATCAGATATAGAATTCAAAAGAGTGGTGATAAGGAATCTCAAAGAACTCACAGACAGGTACAGGAACTGAGTGAGAACTACAACAGTGTGTAAATGAAGTAGAAAGCTTAAACAAGAACCAGGAAGAAATGAAGAAAACAATTTTTGAAATAAAAAAAAATACACTAGAAGGAATTACAAGCAGGTTGGATGAAGCAGAGGATCGAATTAGTGAGCTGGAAGATAAAGTAGTAAGAAATACCCAGGTAGAGCAGCTACACCAAAAAAGACTAAAAAAAATATGAAGATACCTTAAGGAAACTGCAAGATAGCATTTGAATCATAAGAATACCACAAGAAGAAGAAAAGGAACAAGGGATAGAAACCCTTTTCAAAAAGTAATGACAGAAAACTTCCTGAACTTGGAGAGGAAAAATACCACACAAGTTCAGACAGCACAGAGAGTCCCAATAAAGATGAACCCAAAAAGGCCTCCTTCAAGACACATCATAATTAAAATGACAGATATCAAAGACAAAGGGAGAATCTTAAAAGCAGCAAGGGAGAAACAAGATGTAACATGTAAGGGTGCAAAGATAAAGCTAGCAGCTGATTTCTCCACAGAAACCCTATAAGCCAGAAGGGAATGGCAAGAAATATTCCAACAATGAAGAGCAAAGGCCTGCAACCAAGGCTACTCTACCCAGCAAGGCTCTCAATTGAAATGGAAGGAGAAATAAGGAGATTCCCAGACAAAAGAAGGCTGAAAGAATACATGTCTAACAAACCAGCACTGCAAGAGATGCTAAAGGGACTGCTATAAGAAGAGGAAGAAAAAGAGAGAGGAACAAAGGTACAAAGAGGGAAAAATGAGTAAGCACCTATCAATAGTAACCTTAAATGTTAGTGGATTACATGCTCTAATAAAAAGACATAGGGTAGCTGAATGGATAAGAAAACATGACCCACACACATGCTGGCTATAGGAGACCCACCTCAGACAAAAAGACCTACATGGACTGAGAGTGAAGGGTTGGAAAAAAATATTCCAAGCAAATGGACAGGAAAAAAAAAACAGGGTAGCAATACTTATATTAGATAAAATAGACTTCAAAACAAAAGCCATAAAAAGAGATACTGAAGGACACTACATAATATTCAAGGGAAGAATCCATCAAGAAGACATAAACAGTATAAATATATATGCATCCTACATAGGAGCACCCAAATATATAAGGAAAATCTTGGAAGACTTCAAGAAAGATATAGACAGCAATAGGCTTGTACTAGGGGATTTTAACACTCCACTATCAAAAATGGATAGATCTTCTAAACAAAATATCACCAAGGATATTGTGGCATTGGACAATGTCCTAGATCAAAAGACTTAACTGATATATGTAGAACTTTTCATCCCTAAGAAGCAAAATAGACATTCTTTTCAAATGTACATGGAACATTTTCAAAGATAGACCACATGATAGGACACAGAATAAGCTTCAACAAATTGAAGAAAACTGAAATCATATCAAGCATTTTCTCGGATCACAAGGGCCTGACACTAGAAACCAACCTAAGGAAAAAACTCAAAAACACTCAAACTCAAGGAGACTGAATAGCATGCTATTAAATAATGAATGGGTTAATGAGATCAAGCAAGAAATAAAAAAGTTTCTGAAAACAAATGAAAATGAACACACAACTGTCCAAAATTATGGGACACAGCAAAAGCAATTCTGAGAGGGAAGTTCATAGCGATACAGGCCTACCTGAAAAACATAGAAACATTTTGAATAAATAACTTAGCACAACATCTACGAGGACTGGAGGCACAACAACAAACAAAGCCCAGAGTGATTAGAAGGAAGGAAATAACCAAGATCACAGCAGAAATAAATGACATAAAGACTAAGAGAGTAAGTCAAAGGATCAGTAAATCCAGGAGCTGGTTCTTTGAAAAGATAAACAAAATTGACAAGCCTTTAAGCAGCCTTCTCAAGAAAAAAAAAGGAGAGGACCCAAATAAATAAAATCAGAAACAAAAGAGGAGAGATCTCAACTGATATCACAGAAATACAAAGCACTGTAAGAATTTTCTACAAAAAGCTACATGCCAAGAAATTTGAAAACCTGGGTGAAATGGACAAATTCCTGGAAAAATATAATCTTCCAAAACTGAATGAAGAAGAAACACAAAGCCTGAACAGGCTGATAACAGCTGGTGAAATCGAAACAGTAATCAAAAAACTCCTGGCACACAAAAGCCCCGGACCTGATGGCTTCCCAGGAGAATTCTCCAGAACATTTAAGGAAGAGCTAACCCCTATCTTTCTCAGACTATTCCAAGAAATCCAAAAAGAGGGAAGGTTCCAAAACTCTTTTTATTAAGGTAGCATCATCCTAACCCCAAAACCAGATAAAGACACCAGAAGAAAAGAAAACTACAGGCCAAGATTGCTGCTGAACATAGATGCTAAAATCCTCAACAAAATATTGGCAAATGAAACCCAACAACACATTAAAAAGATCATCTGCCATGATCAAGTGAGATTCATCCCAGGGATGCAAGGAGGGTACAATATTCGCAAATCAATAAACATAATACATCACATAAACAAAAGGAAAGACAAAAATCATATGACCATATTGCTAGATTCAGAACAAGCATTTGACGAAGTATCGCACCCATTTATAATCAAACACTCAGCAAAATGGTAGTGGAGGGAGCATACCTCAACATAATAAAGGCCATAGATGAGAAACCTACAGCCAACATCATACTCAATGGGCAAAACTAAAATCTTTCCCACTAAGATCAGGAATAAGACAAGGGTGTCTGCTTTTACCACCTGTATTCAACATAGTAGAAGAAGTCCTAGCCAAAACCATCAGACAAGAAAAAGAAATAAAAGGCATCCAAACTGGAAAGGAGGAAGTAAAACTGTCATTGTTTGTAGATGATATGATTGCATACATAGAAAATCCCATAGACTCCACAAAAGTTTACTTGACCTAATAAGTGAATTTGGCAAAACAGGGGGATATAAAGTCAATATTCAGAAATCAAAGGCATTTTTGTACACCAACAATGAAATATCAGAATCAGAAATCAGGAAAAAAGTCCCATTCACTATAGCAACAACAACAACAAAAAGTACCTAGAAATAAACCTTACCAAGGAGGTAAAAGACCTGTACTCAGAAAGCTACATGACAATGAAGAAAGAAATTAAAGAAGATACAAATAAATGGAAGCATATTTCATGTTCATGGATCAGAAGAATTAACATCATCAAAATGTCCATACTACCCAAAGCAATTTACAGATTCAACACAATGTCTATTCAAATACCAATGACATATATCACAGATACAGAAAAAACAATTCAAAAATTTATATGGAATCATAAATGACCCCAAATAGCTGAAACAATGTTGAGAAAGAAGAATAAAGTAGAAGGGATCACAATACCTGATATCAAACTATACTAAAGGTTACTCTAATCAAAGCAGTCTGGTACTACCATAAGAACAGACACTTAGATCAATGAAACAGAATAGAGAACCCAGAAATAAACCCATGTCTCCATGGTCAATTAATATTCAAGAAAGGTGGCAAAAGCATAAAATGGAGTAAACATAGCCTCTTCAACAAATGGTGTTGGGACACCTGGACAGTTACATGCAAAAAAATGAAATTCAACCAACTTATACCACACACAAAAATAAACTCAAGATGGATAAAAGACTTAAACATAAGTCATGGCACAATAAAAGTCCTAGGGGAGAGCATAGGCATGAAAATCTCAGATATTCCACGCAGCAATATTTTCACTGATATGTCCCCTAAAGCAAGGGACATAAAGGAAAGAATAAACAAATGGGGCTTCATCAAATTAAAAAGCTTCTGCACGACTAAAGAAAACATCAGCAAAATGAAATGGGAATGAACTGTATAGGAAGATATATTTGCCAATGATACATCAGAAAGGGTTTGATCTCCAAAATATATAAAGAACTCGCACAACTCCACTCCAGGAAGACAAACAACCCAATTAAGAAATGGGAAAAGGACCTGAACAGGCGCTTCTCCATGAGGACATACGCAGGGACCAGAGACATATGGAAGGATGCTCAGCATCACTAGCCATCAGAGAGATGCAAGTTAAAACCACAATGAGATACCACTTCACACCAGACAGAATGGCCATCATAAACAAATCAACAAACAACAAGTGCTGGCAAGGATGTGGAGAAAAGGGAACTCGTAGTATACTGTTGGTGGGAATGCAGACTGGTGCAGCCACCATGGAAAACAGTATAGAATTACCTCAAAAAACTAAAAATGGAACTGCCTTTTGACCCAGCAATTCCACTGCTGGGATTATACACCCCAAATCTAGAAACACCAATTCAAAAGAACCTATGTACCCCAATGCTTATAGCAGCACAATTTACAATAGCCAGGTGTTGGAAGCAACCTATGTGCCCATAGGTAAATGAGTGGATCAAAAACAGTGGTACATTTACACAATGGAATACTACACAGCAGAAAGAAAGAAGGAGCTCCTACTATTTGCAACAGCATGGATGGATCTGGAGAGCATTATGCCAAGTGAAATAAGCCAGGCAGTATAAGACAAATACCATATGATTTCACCTGTAAGTGGAGACTGATGAACAGAATGAACAAGCAAGTTAAATGTAACTGGAGTCATTGAAGTGAAGAACAGACTGGCAGTGAACAGAGGAGTGAGGGGAGGAAACGGGAAGAGTGGTCAAGGAACATATATGAGGGACTCATGGAAAAAGTCAGAGGAGGTGAAGTTGAGGGTGGGTGGATGGGGGAATAGTTGGGGGAAAATGGACAAAACTGTACTTGAAGAACAATAAAAAAATTTTTTTAAAAAGAAAAGATCACAGCATGGGGAGAAAAAACCATGGTTTGCAGAGAAGGATCTTTTAGACTAGAAGAGACGATCAAACACGAAGTATGAACCTCAATTGAATCCTGATTCAAACACAAACAAAAATTCTACAAACTCATTTTTGAGGCAGTTGAAAATATCTAAAATTAACTTAGATAATGTAATCAGATTAATTTACATTTTCTTAAGTGTGATAATGACATCGAGGTTAATTAGGAAAATGTCCTTATTTTTAGGATATGCATGTTGTAGTATTTAGGAATAAATGTCCAGATAAAGCTAGTATGGCAAAAATGTTAATAATTGTTGAATTGAGGTGGAGGGTACATGGGTATACCACTCTTTCAACTGCTTGGTATGTTTAAAATGTTTCAAAATGAAAAGCTGGAGAAAATTTAAATAGCAAAAGGATTTCAACAATACTGGCTTTGCGAGTTCATGGAGATAACCAATGAATTTTTCAAAGATAAGCTGATACAATCTGTCATAGCATGATTGAAGCAAATAAATGGCAACAATATTATAAAAACAAAATATTCAAAACAAAACAAACCTAGCCTACAAGGTAGAAGTGGAGACAAACACTATGAAGTAATGGAAATTTGAGACATCATGCATATAATACTCAGAGTAAGCTTCAGGTTTTAAAATTCTAGAATTTATAGCAAAATTTTGAAACAATCATAAAATGAAATATGGACTTGCCTCTGTCATGATTTTTTGTAATTATATCAACACCCAAGAACTAGTACTATACTTTTACTATTTAGAAAACCTATTGGAGAAGCTTGCATGTATTGTATTAGACAAAGCACTTAGCATCATCATTTTTAATTGCACTATTTATTATCTAAGCAGAATAAATTAACTGGAACATAATAAGACATTAGCCTAAAGGGGAAAATTAAACCCTCAATTTTTAGAAATTGTATCTTTGTAAAGGCAGTAATTTTAAAAAGAAAGAGCAAAATAGAAACACACATTTAGAGCCTTTTACTAACCCCCTTAAATACTCTACCTTTAAGTACATTTTTAAAAGAGGATTTTCAGATGATTACCCCAAAACACTATAAAAACCTTAGTTATTCTTTTAAATCTGCAGTGAGTTCCACATTAAAAAAAGACAAAACTGTATATGTCAGTTAAACTCTCCAGTTCCAAAGGAATACTATGTTATTTGTTTTAAATAAGTTACTTTAAATATATTAGAAATCTCATGAATGAATAAATGTAAACAAATATATAAATTTTTAAAACTTGATTAGATCTAATGGAAAGCAAATATTTAACCCCAGAAAATGATAACAAAATATGAACCTAACAGTGAAGCCCTACTGGGAGCCAAAGGAACAATTGATGCCATTTCTTTTTCTATTAACTCTTTCTTATACTATTGATGGTTAATGGTAATTTAAAATTAGCTCAAAATTTTATATTAATATATGACACAGATAAAAAGTTAATTGTATATTAATGCATGATACAGATTAAATTATAACTTAATTTTAAAATTTAATGTTCTTTAAAATATTTCACCATTTAATAGAGTTGTCATTAAACATTAGAACTGAAAACTAAATGAATATTGTATCTGATCATAAACATATTTTTCTCCTGTCAAGTCATATGTTCAGAATAATTTGACGAAATTTATGATATTAAAAATGACAACGTATGCCCTGGCTGGGTGGCTCAATTTGTTGCAGTGTCACCCTGTATACCAAAATGCTATGGGTTCGATTCTGGTCAGAGCACATACCTGGGCTGTGGGTTTGATCCCTAGGCTGGGCACGTGCAGGAGGCAACTGATCAATGTTTCTCTTTCACATCCATGTTTCTCTCCCCCCTCCCCCCTCAAATTAATAAACATCCTTGGGTGAGGATTAAACATAAAAAAATAATAAAATGACAATATATAAATTAAATGCCTATTAAAAATTGTCATTTATTCTGTCACCCTCATTATTTCAAAAGAACTGTGGAGTAAGGCATTTGATCTTACCCGAAGAAACTTCTGGCCTAATATTTTTAGAAAGTCCCATTGACAGGAGTGTCTTTGTTATCCAAGGTGGGCCCCTCGGACCATGCTGGGTAATTTATGCCCATAGATGACTCAGGATGAGCCTTTGGACCTGCCTGGTGTCAGCCAGCTCTCCAGGAAGGGGCAGGGCTAACCAGTGAGTTCCACCATGTGAGCATGGAACCAATCAATCATGACAAGTAATAAAGCTTCAGTAAAAACCTAGGCACCACTGTACTGGTGAGCTTTCCTCATTGGCAGTGCACTGTCATACATTGTGGTCAGGAGTAGATAAAACTGTCTGTGACTCTACAGGAAGCTAACAACTATAAAAGGGGACTGTAGGCTAGACCCCTCCTAAACTCTGCTCTATGTGTCTCTTTGTTTGGCTGCTTCAAATTTGTATTCGATCGCAGTAATAAATGTGATTGTGAGTATAACAAAAGAATTGAGCTTTTTGTATGTATATATATATATATATATATAGAAATATATAATATATATCAACCAAGAAATACAAATGTCAATGAAAATTGAATATTAACTAGGCAGAAGCATCACAGATTTGCCTTTTATTTACT
>PVJD01012432.1:0-39818 GCA_004026545.1 Mormoops blainvillei | reverse complement strand
ACAGGGTCCCAGAACATACACAACTCTACCTACCCAGGAATCAGCACCAGAAGGGCCCATTTGCTTGTGGGTAGCAGGAGAAGTGACTGAGAGCTGACCAACAGCCAAGCAAGTGGCATTGTTCCCTCTCTGACCCTCCCCCCACACACAGCGCCACAAGGCAGCGACGTGGGTTGCCCCACCCTGGCAAATACCTAAGGCTTCGCCCCTCACAAGGTAATAGGCTCGTGGAGACAAAAATAAAAAAAATAAAAAAAATATATATATATATGGCCCAAATAAAAGAACAGATCAAAGCTCCAAAAATAGAACTAAGTGATGAAGAGATAACCAACCTAACAGATGCAGAGTTCAAAACACTGGCAATCTGGATGTTCACAGAAATGGTTGAGTATGGCCACAAGATGGAGGAAAAAGTTAAGGCTATGCAAAGTGAAATAAAGAAAAATATATACGGAACCAACAGTGAAGGGAAGGAAACCGGGACTCAGATCAACGATTTGGAGCAGAAGGAAGAAATAAACATACAACTAGAACAGAACGAAGAAACAAGAATTCAACAAAATGAGGAGAGACTTAGGAACCTCTGGGACAACTTTAAATGCACCAACATCCAAATCATAGGGGTGCCAGAAGGAGAAGAGGAAGAGTAAGACATTGAAAACTTATTTGAACGAACAATGAAGGAGAACTTCCTCAATCTGGTAAAGGAAATAGACTTCCAGGAAGTCCACAAAGCTCAGAGAGTCCCAAAGAAGTTGGACCTAAGGAAGCACACACCAAGGCACATCATCATTACATTACCCAAGATTAAAGATGAGGAGAGAATCTTAAAAGCAGCAAGAGAAAAGGAGACAGTTACCTACAAGGGAGTTCCCATAAGGCTATCAGCTGATTTCTCAAGAGAAACCTTACAGGTAAGAAGGGGCTGGAAAGAAGTATTCAAAGTCATGAAAGGCAAGGGCCTACATCCAAGATTACTCTATCTGGCAAAGCTATCATTTAGAATGGAAGGGCAGATAAAGTGCTTCCCAGATAAAGTCAAGTTAAAGGAGTTCATCATCACTAAGCCCTTATTATATGAAATGTTAAAGGGACTTATCTAAGAAAAAGATCAAAACTATGAACAGTAAAAGGACAACAAACCCACAACTATCAACAACAAAACCTAAAAACAAAAACAAACTAAGCAAACAACTAGAACAGGAACAGAATCATAGAAATGGAGATCACATGGAGGGTTACCAGTGGGGAGGGGGGAGGGGGCAGAATGGGGGAAAAGATACAGGGAATAAGAAGCATAAATGGCAGGCACAAAATAGACAGGGGGAGGTTAAGAATAGCACAGGAAATGGAGAAGCCAAAGAACTTACATGTATGACCCATGGACATGAACTAAGAGGGGGATGTTGGTGGGGGAGGGGGCAGTACAGGGCAGAGGGGAACAAAGGGGAGGAAAAAAATGGGACAACTGTAGCCCTGGCTGATGTAGTTCAGTGAATTGAGCATCGGCCTGCAAACCAAAGGGTCACCAGTTCAATTCCCCAGTCGGGGCACATGCCTGGGTTGTGGGCCAGGTCCCCAGTGGGGGGCTTGTGAGAGGCAACCATACATTGATGTTTCTCTCCCTCTCTTTCACCCTCCCTTCCCCTCTGTCTAAAAATAAAAAATAAATTAAATCATTTTAAAAAATGTAAAAAATAGGAACAACTGTAATAGCATAATCAATTTATATATATATGAAAGGTACTTTAACTATAAAGACACAGGCAGGTTAAAAAGAAAAAGATGAGAAAAGACTTACCATGGGAAATCTGAGTATAATTATGGATTTGTCTATTTCTCCTTATACTTCTATCAGTTTTTAATTCATTTAATAATTCTGTTGCCAGGTACATACAAATTTAGGAATTTAGAATTGTAATATTCTCTTCCTGCCTCTTTTCCGCTAACAGGTTTTTCCAAAGACCACATGTCTGCCAGTACAAACAAATAATGTGTTATTTTTGCATCCTCTTCCTGATAGAGACAAATACTCATCTGGTAATAGAAACGCAGTTGATGAGCAGTTATTCTCATTTTATAACACACTATTAGTTGACTAATAAGATAAATAACTCAGGGGAGAAAGCAATAGACATAAAGATACATGTGCTTTATGGCCTGAAGGTTCAATAAAGTGCCTCCCCTATTAGCAAAGGGATTTTTCATTTTAGAAAATTGGCTGAGACTGTTATAATTTGGGGGACTTGCCACACAAAAGAAATATGCTGCTTGTAGTCGTATGTCTGGAATGAAGAACCAACGGCATGACCAAATAGAATAATTCCCTTCTGAACCATTAGGACAAAACCAGTGGCAAATACGAGGGGCCTTCTGTGGGAGCATGCATTGGGTGGTTTTATGACATTCACAGCAGGTCATTACTTTTAAAGGGGCTGATTCAGAAAATTTACTAGTGATACACAAGGAGTACTAGCTACTCAAAAATTGCATGAGATTTTCTAGGGCCAAGTTCAACCACTGTTGACAAACAAACAGAAGAATCTACCATTATATTGTATCTCTGAAGTGAAATTTCAACTATCTTGTGAACAGTTAAGAAATAATGTCCTCAGTTATTTTCCTGTCAGTGCTGCTAACAAGGACCCAAATTATCAGCACCTTTTACAATCCCTGACCTTTTAAAGTAGTATAATGATATTCTAAAGACAGTAAAGAACACACACATTGTCATTTTGTCAACTCATAGCTACAAGCTCATTAATTGAAAAATCTCTATAGAATTAATACAAAAAAGTTAAGTCATTAGAAGGAAACAAAACAAGCTTTTATTTTTCAATGTACCATTTTCAACAAACACATCAAATATTTTGAAAGATACTCTGAACAACTGAAAACCATTTCCATGAAAATGATTCCTTTTACAGGAATCTGTTTCTTCTTTAGTTCGTGGGGACATTATCACAATGAAACATTTTAATGGGGATCAAATAAGTACAAGAAATAGACAATGTATTGTTGCATGGTCATTTTTAATCATGTACCAGTGAGTTATTAACAGAATGACTTATTTTCAAGTGCTTATTGACAAAATTGAGTCAAAACCACTATGAAACAGTAGAAAGAGTTATCGCAATCAGAATACCTGCACTAATCCCAGATGACCATTTTCTAACGATGGAAGTGGGTGTCATTCATTGTATCTGAGCCTCCTTTGGAGCACAAAAATAGTATTTCTAGTCTGGCTTTGCTTAATGTGGAAACCCTAAGTCAAAGAAGAAGAGCAACCTACTTTTGATCCAGATATATGGCTGTGGTGGTGTCAAAATATGTCCACTAATTATCTGATAGTCCTCCTTTCAAAAAGTAGAACCTATGGTAATTCCTTGACCCTTAAATGCAGGCTATATACAGTGACTCATGTCTAATAAATGGAATGGTAGAAGTTACAGTCTATGACTTGTGAGATTAGGATACAAAAGGCATTGTGACTTCCTCCTTGCTCTCTTCTTTTGATCATTTACTCTGGGGAAAGAGTTCCGTAGACCAGGGGTCCCCAACCTCCAGGCTTGGTACCAGTCGGGGCCTGTTAGGAACCAGGTGCCACAGCAGGAGGTGAGCTTGAATGTAACGCACTTGAATTACCCTGCAACCATCTCCCCCGCCCTGGTCCGTGGAAAAATCTTCTTCCACGAAACTGGTCTCTGGTGCCAGAAAGGCTGGGGACTGCTGGTGTAGACGCTCAAGCAGCCCCATGAAGAGGCGCACATGGCAACAAACTGGGACCTCCTGCCAACAACCAACAGCTTTATTTTTAATCATGAAAACTAGAAACAACCCAGGTGTCCACCAATAAGAGAATGGATAAACAAACTGTGATATATTCAATAATGGAATATGACTCAACGATAGAAGAATTGAACTACCAGTACATACTACAATATGCATGAATCTCAAAAACATTATGTTGACTGAAAGAAACAGAACAAAAAAGAACACACATTGTATGAGTCCATTTACATAAAGTTAAAGAACAGGCAAATCTCATCTATAGTGGAAAATAATCAGCCCAGTGGTTTCCTGGTGGGACAGAGGGTGTGAGGTGTGGGTAGTGTTTGCTTGAAGGAACTTTCTGGAGTGATGGCAATGTTCTATATCTGGAGGGGGGTTTGTAATCATCAGAACTCACTGGATGTACACTTAAGATTTGTGCATTTCATTATATGTTAATTTTACATCAGAAGGAAAGCTTTAGACAAGTATTGGTAACTTGAATGCTCGAACTGGTAATATAAATGCTGAAGTATATGGAGGGAGTGTACAGATAGATGTCTTCCATTTACTTTGAAATGCATTACAAATAAATGAGTTGATAAGGTAATAACCAAGTACAGTAAAATATAAATGGTAGGATCCAGGTGATGGTATAAATATACTCAGCATAAAATTCTTTCAGGGGAGGAGGGAGGGAGGACCAGGTGAAAGAAGATGAAGGGATCAGTTGAAGAGCATCTCTGCACAGCCCACAGACACAGACGGCAGTGTGGCGACAGCCGGGGGCAGCGGGGGAAAAAGGGACAGGGGGAGATGTGGGCAACGGCGGGGGGTGAATAGGGGCACCTGTAATAGCACCAACAGTAAAAATAAAGCGAAAAATCCTTTCAACTTTGCAGTATGTTCAAAAGTTTTCACAGTACAACAATATTTAAAATTATGTACGCTGTAATGCTGATATCTTTTCAAGATAATTAATTTCTTTCCAAAAAGTAGAATAGTTATTTATGGACCTGGAGCTCTATATAAAGTAATTAGGTCTGATTCACTGGGCACTCATTAATTCATTCAAACACATAACAGTTATTTGTTGAATATTTACAGTGTACCAGGCACTTGAAAGAAAGTGAAGATGCAGAACAGTCCACTCAGTAGTTGTCGACTTCCGCCCAGAGTAACCTACTTGGAAAGGAATGTTTTGGGGAAATGAGGTATGACAAGAACGCCATTCATTCAGAGCTATTTTGTAATGTCATATTTTTCCCATTAAAGAAACCATTTTCAACATGGAAAATTAATATTGCTAAATAGAAAATAATTACATAAATTCTAGTGTCAACTTTAAACTGTTCCTTGAATGTTTTCAACCTCGGGAGCAGAAAAATTGAGACTTAAGGAAAGAGAGGGCTTCACGAACATAATGTGATTTTTAAAATATTGGTATTATGCTGACACACTGAGAGACCTCCAAATGTCGTTTCCTCACAAGAAGCTATTACGAACAGTGCTTAAACAGGGCTGGAGTACCTAGCAACAGACGGGAAAAAAGGTTTCCAAGGTGAGAGGGCAGCTTGTTTCAGAGCTAAGCCTCAAATTGCCACACCTCTAGGTCTTGACCAGGAAAATGAACAGCCAACCAGTGCCTCAGCCTAATAACAGGTTTTGTTTCCCTAAATGACACTGGACTTATTAGATACATATTTTAAACACACGATTTTCCGGTGTAATTCAAGTTATATCTTGAGGTGGAGCACAAATACTGATGAATGTTTTTGTATGTAAATATATTCTGGTCTGTGAATCTGTTGCTTCTCACAGACACAAAAGCAAAGTTTTAGCTGGAAATCGTAAATAACCCCACTTATGTACTACTCCAATTCATATTACAGCACTAAATGTGACACTCAGTAATTTAGATGTTAGGAAACATGGTCAAAGAGAAAGGAAGAGGCTGGAAATTTGCCAACCAGATAATTTGAAGCCCTGCCTGATGCTCACCCTCAAGCAGCACTGGATGCTTTGAAATGTACTTAGGCTTCATGACTCAGTTTCCCCTTCTTTTTTCCTATAGACTATCCTACTCCCTGTTTTGTCCAAATTGGCCACCAAAGCTTCCATTATTTGAAGACCTTGTGGAAACATCTTCATTTCCTTCAAGGGCCTGGAGGAGGAGTGTCTTGAACTTTATCTCCACCTTTTCCTTTAATCTCCCCTCTCTTTCCTAAAAAACAGGGACATCTTTGAAGGGGGGAAAGTCACAAAAAGGGCTATTTTATAGCTAGAAATGGAAATGGGGTCAGCGTTTGTTTCAGATGTGAAGGATGGGTGGGACCAGTAATTAAGAGAATTTGTGGATTCTCTAAATTCGAACTTTGAGTATTTTTATCATGTAGGTGGTGAAACCATGCCCTTGTCTTCTCTCTGTTGCTTCTACAAAACACTGCCCAATGTCTACAGTATGAGCTGAGGAATAATCTCTCTCTCTCTCTCTCTCTCTCTCTCTCAGAAATACAGGTCAACTCAGCTGAGCTCAGAGACACTGAGCCGCCTTGATGCTCATAAAGAACCGAAATTGCTTATCCAACTGGCTCTCATTGCATGCTGCCTCCCTCTTTCTCTCTCCAGCCCCCTCTCAAATCACAAAAATGCCCTCCGACAGGCCAAGGAAAAAAGTAAAGTCCACAATAAACAGTTCTTGTACCCTGATAAAATATAACACATGCCCATGAGCACACACATGAACGTTTTTCCTATTTGTCCCAAGGGCTTCACCACATCAGAGGCTCTATCATGTGAGTAGTAATCATAAATAAGGAGATGTTGTTCCATGAGACAAAAGCAAAAATCAGGCTTAGAATTTAAAATTTCCTTTTACTTTAATCTAGTTCTTAAATATCTGTATGGCCTGGTCACTCACAGTCTTGAGACTTGGTGTCTGAAGTCATAGGACCATAGGACACAGGACAAAGTCATAGGACAAATGCTCTTTATCTCTACCAGTCCGCACCCTGCAATTCACATGCTAAAACTGACCCAGGCAACAGATCCTTATTTTATCCACTGCTTTCATTGCTCTGGTTGGCTCTCTTGAAACTCTCCTAACAGGAAGAAAGTGTCTCTTGAATTCAGTCTTGCTCCAATGCATTTGTAGACTAAGTTCACTGGCTTTCCCCTCAATCTTTATTCAGCTACTGAGCCAATCCAAACCTCTTTATATTGCTATTAGGCTTACACGACTGTATGTTTCCAACTTTTATGCAGAAATCTATGGGTTTTCTCAGCTACTGCTCAATGAAAAACACAATCAAATTCTTCCTCCACTACGGGCTGAAAATTCAAGACATAACGCTAGCTTTTTACAAACGTTAATTTCACCTCATAATTGCTACTGCAGTAATGATTCATTTTGGTCTCAGATGACCAAAGTCCAGTTTGAATTCACTTAAGCAAAAGAAAGGGGAGTTTTTTTGACTTATGTCATTGACAAATTCAACAGTTACCTGGCAGGAGCCCAGAAACAAGTCTCCTTTTCATTTCCTGGCCCTTTCTTCTGTGTGAATTTTACTTTCTGACACTTCTCCCCTAGTGGTGACAAAGATGATCACCAGTATCTCCAAGATCACATCCTGCCTGCTTTGCCCTACCATCACAGAGAAATACGCAATTCCAACACCAGCCAAAGTCCCAAGGAAGGTAATGGAGATCAGCTGGCAATGGTTGCCTGTGGTCCCCGTGCCCTGGACAATAACCCACCTCTCTGGATTTCCTCCATGGGACCCAGCAGAGGGGCTGCACTTTGGGTCAGAGAGAAGAGAATGTTGCAGCTAGGAGCGGCTAGGAAGATAGCAAGCTCCAAGGCAATCACTCTGATTTCCTGTGGGGCATACTTTGGCCCAACAGTCGCTTTTGGGGAGGTACAAAGAAGATCGTGCTGCCCTGGAAACTGGCAGTTTCCACTCCAGGAGTCTAGGGATGAACTCACACACTAGTTAGACCTGGGAGATACCTGAGATTCAAAAGGTGAAAATTACCGTAACCCTCTGAAAACCATGTCTGTTCCTTCATTCTCTAACCCAGAGGAGCGGGGAACCATGAAGACTTCAGACCAAGAAAAAATGGCTATGTGCAGGCCTCTAGAGACTGGCATTTCTCCCAGGTTAAGATATAAGAGACCCACACAAAATTATCTGGAGTGAGGTTCGGTGGTAGCGGAAGCTATTTATTTAATTCAAATCTCTTTAAAGACTATATTAAATAGACTCTAGCAACTTCCATACTTTATGTTCCAAAGTTCTAAATCAAGTTTTTGTGATTTTCATTTAAATATAAGATGATGGTGGTTTTAAAATAATTGTCCCTGAAGTTTTATAAAAAATAATGCAGCTATAAGTGTATTATTTTTAGGACCTCAATTTGAAATGAAATGCAGACTTTCTAGATTTTAATGCATCATAAACCACCAATTTCATAAAATTGCATCTTTTTCAAAGCTTATATTGCCCCACAGAAGCAGCCCTTTGGAAAAGCATGAGGCATTTGATTCTCTGATGTCTCAATTTAGCCAAATACAGGCAGGTTTTCATACATCATCCCTTTAAAAATATTATAAAAGCACTTTGTACTATCATTCTAGTATGGATGGAAAATGTTAAAGCCATTAATTTCATAGAACTACAGGAAAATTTCAGATCAGAAGATGAGAAGCTAAGAAAAATGAAACATTTTCCTGGTGCCTAATGGGGGCTCAATCCCACTGAAACAGTCAAAGTTTTGACAAAACAGATAACCTCTGTCTTTAGGGAAAGCCACACATAAAATGAAGATAATTATTGTAAGGGTGGAAGACAATTTGCACTTCAAATGATACATACAGGTACTTATCAAGATACACACACACACACACACTTATGATATTTATGCCAAAGTGACCATTAAATCCTCAATATTTGTACAAAACAAGAGTAGACAAACCTCTAAATTTCACTGGTTTTCATACCTTTCAAGAGCTTCAGGTTTAATAAATCTAGAAAAAGTAGGAACTAAGGAGAAGTCAAAATGTTGATTTAAATAAAAATGTCATTACATAAGATAGAGAAAATAAGAGTCGGGATAAAATTCTAAATTCTTTTATTTCCTAAAAATGCTGCTTCTGACCTTTCTAAACACTAGTTTGATACCTACATCTGAGAATGTGGTTGCCAGTCTGCACAGTGATCCCCTACAAATTGCTATCTCCTGGTACATGCCTTAGTATAGGCCCCTCCCACACCGAACAGAGCTGACTTATGTAATCAATAAAATATTACAGAACTGATAGAGTATGACATTAACAGTCTAGGCCATAAAGACATTGTGGCTTCTTGTCTTGCTGCCTCTTAAATCATTCACTCTAGGGGAAGCCAGCTGCCATGTCATTATGAGACTCAAGCAGCAATTGGAAAGGTTCATGTGGCAAGGAATTGAGGCCTCCTGCCAATAACCATGTGAGAGAGCCATCTTGGAATCCTCCAGCCACAGCCAAGCCCTCAGATGATTACAGCTGCAGTACACTTCTTAACCAAAACCTTATGAGAGGCCCTGAGCCAGAAATACACAGCTAAGATGTTCTTTCATTGCAGCAACATTTACGGTAGCCAAGATAGGGAAACAACCTTAGTGTCCATCAATAGACGAATGGGCAAAAAAAAAAAAGTGGTGCATGAGGTCTGTCCAGAAGGTATCCAGCCATGTAATATGAAAAATAGAGACATTTATTGAAGAAGATACAGGAGACATTGTACATAAAACAATGCTGCCTCAGTCCCCTTCAAAGTAGGCACCTTGGGACCTTACATAGTTCTTCCAGTCACCATCAGTTGCCCCGTCACATTTTCCTGAATCTCAACGATGCTCTGAAACCTCTTCCCTTTCAAAGACGATTTTCATTTTGGGAAAAGCCAGAAGTCACAGGGCACCAAATCTGGGCTGTAGGGGTGCTGAGTCACCTGGGTGATTTGATGTTTCACCAAAAAATGAGCATGAGATGTGATGTATGAGCGGGTGTGATGTGATGAAGCTGCCAGTCACTAGTTGCCCAGAGCTGTGGCCTTCTGAAGCATCCGAATAGTTTCCATGGAGGAATGTTCAAGCTTAGCACAAAATTTGATGCAGATTCGTTGCTCTACCTGCTCGGTCATTTTGAATGTGACGGCCACACAGTACACATGCTCATTCAACAGCATCTACCGCTCCCACTGACGAGCACAGTGAAGTTGTCATTGTTCACTCATGCACATTCCAGTCCACTGTCCTTGGTTGCCAGGTTACTTGATATTGCACAAGTTGTTCTCATTACATTAACCATGGCTGGACTTTTTCCGGACAGACCTTGTCATGTATACAATAGAGTACTGCTCAGCCATAAAAAAGAATAAAATCTTGCCATTTACAACAACGTGGATCGGTCTAGAGGGTATTACGCTAAGTGAAACAAGTCGGAGAAATACAAACACCATGATTCACTTACATGTGGAATCTAAAAAAAAGAACAAACTCATAGATGCAGAAAACAAACTGATGGCTGTCAGATTGGGGGAGGGTTGGGGGACTGGGTGAAAAAGGTAAAGGAATTAAGAAGCACAAATTGCCAGTTATAAAAACAGTCATGGCAAAGAGACTACAGTTAACACTAGTGTGATAACTATGCATGGTATCAGACGAGCGTGACACTTATCAAAGTCGTCATTTCACACAGTATATAAATGTTTAATCACTACGTGTTCACTTGAAGCTAATATAATATTATGGCAACTGTAATTGGAAAATACATTTAAAACATTTTTAAAAATTCTCCACCCACAGTAACTATGACATAATAGAGATTATTGTTTTAAGCCACTAAGTTTTAGAGTAATTTATTATGCATAATACAAAACTAATACAGAGGATTTCAGTACAGTTTAGGTTTACAAATATTATAAAAATATTTTGATAAAATCAACCGATGAATTGTTAACTTGATCGACGGTGTTCTTCCAGGGCAAGGGTCTTTGATGATTGTTACATAGGGCTCCAGCTGGTGGAAGTCCTTTTAATGATAATCACAAACTTGAAACAAATAAGATTATTTGGTAATCCTGCACAGAACATTCAAAGTATTTTATCACTACAAATAACATGTTAGTGAGAGGTTTTCTGAACAACTGGTCTAAACACTCCCAGTTCAACGAGATAAAATTGAAAAGGGTTATTCTCTATTTATTCAAGAAATAGCATTTTCTGAAAATTGTCTGGAAAAGAATTAGAGTCGTTGATGGTGGAGGCAGCAGCATTGTTATTGAAGGTCTACTATTTCGAACTGCCAAAAATGTTTCATTTTCTCTGATTATCATGAATTCAATCAAAAAAGACTCCAATCCAAGGTAAATCCAAGCATAGACTTTCAAACGCCTAATATAACCATGGCTTTGTAGCAAATAAAAATATAAATATGAAACAGTCTCAATGAATAGAGGGAGCTCAGGGGATTTTTAGGGAAGTGAAACTATTCTGTATGATACTACGATGGTCGATACATGTCATTATACATTTGTTAAAACCCATAGAATATACAATACCAAGAGTAACCCCTAATGAAAATGATGGACTTCAGGTGACAGTGTGTCAATGCAGGTCCATTAATTTTAACAAATGTACCACTTTGGTGGGAGATGTTGATGGTGGGGGAAGCTGTGGGAAGGAAGAAAGGGGGCAGATGAGGACTCCATACTTTATGTTCAGTTTTGCTGTGAACCTGCAACTGCTCTAAAAAATGAAGTCTGTTAATAAGAGGGAAAAAATAACAGCTTTCTGCCATGCAAGAGCTTTAATTATTTGTTCAACAACTAATCACTTGGTTTTTCTTTTTCTATCCTTTTACATTCCACCTTTCTGTGTCTTCTGTGTCTTTATATGTATCTCTTATAAATAATACATCATCTAACCTAAAAGGTCTGTCTTTAAGGGGGAATGTTGAACCATCTATATTTATTGTTACTACAAATATATGTGGATTTCTTTTCATTATTTTGACTGTTATATCTACCTATGTTTTTTACACTAAGTTTTTATTTGTATGTCACCACCAGTGTATATAAAATAATCATCATTGTGAAACAAATCCATGAAAATTCAGAGGTAGATGTTAAGGACTGACAAAAGCAGAAGTTTGTAGAGTGTGGCATGTGTTACAGGGATAAGTTTTTTGTACAGGCATCAAATTTAGCTCTCTTTGCATATTCACTGGCTCAAGAAAAGTGGTTTAGAACACGTTCAAAGATTCATTTCACTACAAAAAGGAAAATACTTTCTGGGATGTGAAGGGATTGGTACTTGAAGATACACCAGTCAGTAGGGGTCATGTTGAGCATTCTGCAGACAGAATTGTTTCAAATCTCCAGGTGCCTGGGAAACCTTCACGTGATTGAGCCCGACCTCCAGCCAGAGCCGTTGAACCACTTTCTTCATAGCAGCGACACTGGAGGAACCAGACATGGTGCATGAAAAAGCTGGGCCAGTTGATCGGTAGTGGGTCCACGGGCCAGACGGCTGAGGAGCGAAGACTCTACCTACATTTTTCTTTGCCTCTTATTTCCTCTTTTTATACTTTCCATTTATTTGGAAAATATACATCTTATCTCTGTTATTTTAGAAGGATTTAATATAACTACTTGACTTTAACATTGAGTGTAATCACATGTTTAGACTCCTCCTAATTCAAGGTGCTTCAGCTCCATATAGACACATCCCTAATCTTCCATGGTAGTTCATGGAACATTTAATTCCACTTTATTTTGAAACCTACCCCCCAAATAGTCATTATTACTCTTATTGCTGTGGGTTTTTAAAAAGTCATTGGTTATTTATTTCTTAATTTCTTTTCATTGAATTTATTGGGATGACACTGGTAAATAAAATTATATAGGTTTCAGGTGTGCGATTCTATAATCCATCACCAATATATTGAACTGTGTGTTACCACTCCAAGCCAAGTCTCCTTCCATCACCATTTATCCTTGTACCCTCTTTTGCCTCCCCCACCCCACTTCCCCTCTGGTAATTACCATACTGTGGTCTATGTCTATGTGGGGTTTTTTTCCTTAATCTCTTCACCTTTTTTACCCAGCCCCCCAAACCCTTTCCCCTCTGACAGCTATCAGTCTGTTCTCTGTATCTATGAGTATGTTTGTATTTTGTTCATCATTTATTTTGTTATTAGGGTAGTTGATGGTGGAAGCAGCAGCATTGTTATTGATTTCACATATGAGTTATTAGATTTCACATATGAGTGAAATTATATGGTACTTATCTGTTTCTGACTGGCTTATTTCACTTAGCATAATAGTCTCTAGGTCCATCCATACTGTCGCAAAGGATAAGATTTCCTTCTTTTTTATAGCCAAGTGGTATTCCATTGTGTAAATGTACCATAGCTTTTTTATCCTCTCATCTACTGATGGCCCCTTGGGTTGCTTCCAAATCTTGGCGATTGTAAATAACGCTGCAATGAAACAGGGCTATATTCTTTTGAATCAGTGTTTTGAGTTTCTTTGGATATATTCCCAGAAGTGGAATCACACACGCACACACAATTATTGGTTACTTAAAGTTACCAACATGTTTGCCAATTTCTTTGCTGAACACGGCTTCTTGGATACTGATCCTTCTTTGCAGGTTTGATTTCCATCTTATTATATGAATTATTTGTGAATGGTCAACTCTCTCAGACTTTATTGGGGAAAAAATCTTTATTTCATCTTCAGTCTCAATACACTGTAATGTGGTTTTCCAAAAATGTTCCTGCTAGTCATTTGGTTGTTCTTCCTTATTCTACATTTTCAGACACTTAATTCCTCCTCATTCCCTTAATTTTCTTTTTCCAAAACTCACATTAGCATATATTGAACATTCTCATTCTAGTGAATGTCCCTTTAAACTCTATTTCACAATTTCTCTGTGTGAGCTGAATTCTGGGTAAATATTTAACTTTATACTTCAATTCCCTAATTATTTCTTTAGTCATGTCTTATCAGAGGCTCAACTTGGCTCAGCTCTGAATAGCATTTATATAGTCAAATTATTGAGCTAGCTGAAATTATAATAAAACTATACTGGAAAAATGGGTGTATAGGAAATTTTCATGTGTGGTAAGGGTGAGAGATCTGAAAGAGGCAAATCCTGATGTAGGATAGTGGAAAAGAATTAGATAATTCCTACCAATTAAAGTAGCAATATAAGCATCTTATTAAAGCTATAGAGCTAAACACCAAAAAAATACAAATTAAGAAGTTGAAAATGTTGCCTCTAAATAAGGAAAATGGTGGGAGGAGGAGCTTGGACCTAATATTCAGTCATAAAAAGTGTTGGACAGCACAGCATTTGCCTCTTTAAATAACATGCAGGAATAACTAATTTAAAAATAAGAAAAAACAAAAGTTTCAAGGTAGTAGTGACTGAATGAAAATGAAACTGTTTGGAAGAGTTGTGCAGGTTTAAAAATCAAAAAAGAGGAATGAACAGGAAGAGCACAGAGAAATTTTAGGGCAGTGAAACTATTCTGTATGGCTCTATAATGGCGGATACATGTCATACATTTGTCCAAACCCATAGAATGTTCAACACCAAGACTGAACCTACTGTAAACTATGGATTTGGGTGCTAAGGATGTGTCCGTGTAGGTTCATCTATTGTAATAAATGTACCACTCTGGTGGGTGTGTTGAAAATGGGGGAGCTGTGCGTGGGGAGTGGGGGAGAGAAAGGGGCACGTATATTGGAAATCTCCGTAACTTCTCCTCAATTTTGCTGTGAACCTAAAACTGCTCCAAAAAAGTAAAGCCTATTTTTTAAAAAAATCTCAAATAAAAATTAGAATGTTGCCCCACTTGTGATTTGAAAGTGTAATAGCAAGGTAAGATGACATCCTCTAGGTGTTGGCAGCAAGTTCTAAATTTTTGCTAACTATGAATCTTTACTATCAATTTGCCATGTTAAAGTTTGTAAAAAGAAACCCCCAACCTACATTTGTTTCTAAATCCCATACTGTGCTTTAAAAAGTTTGAAAAATATAGAAGTACCAGTGGGAAAACTCTTCTTAATAAAATGTCTTGCTATTTTTAACTACCTTTAATTTGAAAAACACTAGTTGATATTTTTCTCCCTTTAGAAATAACATTTTTCTTTTTTTAATATATAACCTTTATTATATGTTTTCCATTACCATTAGTTCCTTTATACCCCCTCGGCCCAGCAGTCACCACACTGTTGTCCATGGCCGTGAGTCCTTTTCCTTTTTTGCTCAATCCCTCCACCCCCTGCCCTCCCCTCCACTAGCTGTTATCTCTCCTCCATCTACGAGCCTGTCTCTGTTTTGCTTGAAAATAGCATTTTTCAAATTACAGCTGTAAATAATTCATTTTGTTGGTAATACAACGAATTTGGAGATACTTATCCACCATTAAACTGTTCTGTATACCTGCCTGGTTAAAATGACGTTCTCCTCAAAGTAGCAGGAGTGGATCATGGAGAAACAGGAAGGTGATGAACTCTAATAAAACATCCATTACAGTTGTTCTGGTGACTCACTAGAGGCTAGCTATTGGAAACTGGTTCAGTTATAAGGTGAGTAAGTTCTGGAGATCTAATGTACAGCATAGTGACTATAGCTAACAATACTATATCGTACGCTTGGAAGTTGCTATGGGAGTAGGTTTTAAATGGTCTCACACACACAAAAAAAGGTAAGTATCTGAGATGATGAATGTGTTAACTAACTTCATTTCACGACATATATATCTCAAGTCATCACATCGTACACATTAAACTTACACAATGTTATTTGACAATTAAATCTCAGTATCACTGAAAAAAATATAACGCACAAATCTGACCTTCCCCCAAAAGAAAGAAAATTCCATTCTTGAAAAAAAAGTGAGAAACTCAGCGTTTGGGTGGTGGGTCCCCACTCACATTAGACACGCTTACTGAGAAGCGTTATTTCTGTTTGGGGCCCGTATACCCTAGCCACGGCATGATGTTTGTCCGAAACAACTGCAAGATGCTCAGGCTCTGAAAATCCGAGTGTCATAAAAACTTTAAAAAGAAGCACAATCCTCACAAGGTCAGGTGGACTAAAGCCTTCTGTAAAGCAGCTGGTAAAGGGTTTACAGTGGATAATTCATTTGAATTTGAAAAACGTATAAATGAACCTGTCAAATACCAGTGAGAGCTGTGGAATAAAACGATTGATGCAATGAAGAGAGTCCAAGAGATCAAACAGAAATGGCAAGCTAAATTTATAATGAACAGGTTGAAGAAAAATAAAGAACTATAGAAAGCTGAGGACATCAAAGAAGTCAAGCAAAACATGTATCTCACCCAGGCCCCTTTTGCACACAAAAGGAAAGCAGTTGGAGGACAAAATGGTATAGAAACTACAAGAGGATGTGGACGGGGAAGTTGTTTCTGACAATCTTATTGTTTAACCATTTCTATGAGCTCACTGGAAAATCTCCTTTAGAAACTTAGACGTTTTAAGTTATTCATTTATTTTTTACATAAGGTGACTCAAATGAAAAGGTGATTAAAATTACACCTCTTCTACATTGCCATCTGCAAAACATCAGATAATATGGATGCTAGACTGCATCTCACTGTTAAACCGTCACTCATAGATTTACTTATGTAAATCATGAAAATTCTGTAAGTACCAAGTGAATTGTGGTCATAAAATGATCATGCCATTTGGATAATTGCACCATTTATGTAATAACTAATGACAAAAATTCATGGCCAGTGATATATAAAATAAAATGTTCTTTGCAGTAAAAACATTCCCTTTATTAACATTATAGAATGAGGGATACATTTAAAGAACTAACAATCTGTATGATAATTAGCCTCAAGTACTAATATCTTTTGTTTTTATTTCAGTATTTCATGTTTTGGCTTATTAACATCTTAGAAGAACATAATGGCCTCATACATTGACATCCTAATCCTCTCGGACTATTTTTACCTGGTTTAGCTGTTAGGATAGGTAGTTGTGGGATGTTGGGGGAGAAAGCTGAATAGTTTTTCTGAACTGTCACTTTGCTCCCTAATTTCCAATTTGGAAAAAATTCTAACTTGAGATTCCTGGTAGAACAAGCTTTATTTTTCCAGCTCAACAATGATTCAGAAGCAGAGGAATCCAGAGCCTTTTAAATTTTTCGTGTGGGAGAGATCAAGATGACAGAGGAGTGAATGGAAATCACACTGACCTCCTCCCAGGACCAATCTAGAATTACAACTATATTGTGGAGAAATCACCGGGAACAAACGACTGAAAAGTAGCGAGAGAGAAGCCTTGTAACCTCGGACAGACAGAGGAATCAGTTCAGCACAACCTGACTGGTAAGGAGCACGGCAGAGACGCAAGAGGGCTGGCTGGGCACCCTTGGGCAGCAGCGCCAAAGGGATATTTCAGCGGCCAGTTGGATCCCCCTGAGAATAGCAGGGGCTAAACCATAAGCAGAGATGCCTAGCCTACAGCGCCAGAACCCGGAAACGTACACAGATAACAGCCAGCTGAGAAAAGCAGCAGGGCTGCTCTCTGCCAGGCAGCTGGAGACTGAAAGAGCCGTTTAAAGGGCCAACGCATACATTTTCATCTGCAGCCACTTACCCTGGGCTGCGGCAAAGGCGGGGGCAGAGTGGGCTTGAGACGCTGGAGGAGAGACTGCGGTCCGAGGCTTTGGGGAGAGAGCTGAGAAAGTAGCCGCCGGGATCCCAGTGCTGAGTCATCCGCCACGTGGCAGCAGCCATCTTGCTCAGGCAGACCACGCCCCTGAGCTGCGGCAGCCTAAGGGGAAACAATTGCCCCGCCCCCAGGAGGGACTCTGCCCCGCCCTGTGGTGCTTAAGCCTGACTGCTGAGCGCAGAGCGACTAGATAACAACTGAAGGAGACAGCCACACACAGTAGATCCCGGGAAGTCTTGAACTAGCTTCCTGAGGTCAGACGGGGTCACCATCTGACATCGCTAGAGGCGGATCCAGAAAGAAAAAATAGCAGTAAATACTAGAGGCTACCGAGACAAAATCCACTGTGGTCTTCTCCATGATTTGCAATATTTTGTTTACTACATAGCTTTTTAACATTCATTTCTTGTCCATCAAGTTGGTGCATATTAAATCACTAGATTTTATACTATAGTTTATTTCTCTCCTTTCTTACAATAGTCTTAATCTCTTTATAGCCTTATTAATACTGGTTCATTTGCTATTGATAGTGGGATTGCAGGGGGGAGTTATTTTTATAGTCGTGGGTTTGTTTCCTGGGCTTTGTGGTTTTGCTCAGGCAGACAAATAATGGCAAGACAAAGAAACAACCCCCAATCGAAAGGAAAGGAGGAATCCTCAGAACGACTACTAAATGAAATAGAGCCAAGTAAACTATCAGATACTGAGTTCAAAACAATGGTTATAAGGAAGCTCAATGAACTCAGTGAGCTCAGTGAGAACTACAAAAACTACAGAAAAACTATGAGGAACTTACTGCAAACTATATCAGCGTGAAAAAGGACATAGAAACTATAAACAAGAACCAAGAGGAAATGAAGAGTACAATTTCGAACTGAAGAACACAGTAGAAGGAATCAAAAGCAGGCCAGATGAAGCAGAGGACTGAATCAGCGAGCTGGAGGACGTGGTAGAAAAAAACTCCCAGAAAGAGCAAGAAAATGAAAAAAGTCTCAAAAAGAAGAAGATCCAAGAAGAGGGAAGACTCTCAAATTCTTTCTATGAGGTCAGCATCATCCTAATCCCAAAACCAGGTGAAGACACAACACAGGAAGAAAACTACAGACTGGTATCACTGATGAACATAGATGCTAAAATCCTCAACAAAATATTGGCAATCTGCATCCAGGGATACATTAAAAAGATCATCCACCATGATTTAGTGGGATTCATCCCAGGGATGCAAGGATGGTACAATATTCACAAATCAATAAACGGAATACATCACATAAACGAAAGGAAAGACAAAAACCACATGATTGTATTAATAGATGCGGAAAAAGCATTTGATAAGGTACGTCACCCATTTATGATAAAAGCACTCAGCAAAGTAGGAAAAAAAGGGGGCATACCTCAACATAATAAAAGCTATATACAAGGAATCTACATCCAATATTATACTGAATGGGCAAAAACTAAAAGCTTTCCCACTAAGATTGGGAACAAGACAAGGGTGTCTGCTTTCACCACTTCTATTCAACATAGTATTAGAAGTCCTAGTTACAGCCATCAGACAAAAAAAAGAAATAACAGGCATCCAAATTGGAAAGGAGGAAGTAAAACTGTCATTGTTTGCAGATGATGTGATAGTGTACATAGAAAGCCCTATAGACTCCACCAAAAAACTATTCGACCTAATAAGTGAATTTGGCAAAACAACAGGATATAAAGTCAATATTCAGAAATCAAAGGCATTTTTGTACACCAACAGTGAAATATCAGAATCAGATATCAGGAAAAAAATCCCATTTACTATAGCAACGAGAAAAATAAAGTACCTAGGAATAAACTTAACCAAGGAGGTTAAAGACCTATACTCAGAAAACTACACAACCCTGAAGATAGAAATTAAGGAAGACACAAATAAATGGGAGCATATTCCATGTTCATGGGTTGGAAGAATTAACATCATCAAAATGTCCATACTACCCAAAGTAATTTATAGATTCAATGCAATCCCTATTAAATTACCAGGGACATATTTCACAGATATAGAACAAACATTTCAAAAATTTATATGGAACCATAAATGACCCTGAATAGCTGCAGCAATTTTGAGAAGGAAGAACGAAGTAGTGGGGATCACGACAGCTGATAGCTGACATCAAACTATATTACAAGGCCACTGTAATCAAAACAGTTTATGGTACTGACATAAGAACAGACACATAGATAAATGGAACAGAATAGAGAGCCTAGAAATAAACCCATGTGTCTACGGTCAATTAATATTCGACAAAGGGGGCAGAAGCATAAAATGGAGTAAAAATAGCCTCTTCAACAAACGGTGTTGGGAGACTGGACGGCTACATGCAAAAAAATGAAATTCGACCACCAACTTCACACACAAAAATCAACTCAAGATGGATAAAAGACTTAAATATAAGTCATGACACCATAAAAGTCCTAGAGGAGAACATAGGTAGGAAAAGCTCAGATATTCCACGCAGCAATATTTTCACCCATATGTCCCCTAGAGCAAGGGACATAAAGGAAAGAATAAACAAATGGGACTTCATCAAATTAAAAAGCTTCTGCACAGCTAAAGAAAATATCAGCAAAATGAAAAGGGAAACAACTGTATGGGAAAATATATTTGCCAATGAACTTCGGACAAGGGTTTGATCACCAAAATATATAAAGAACTCACACGGCTCCACTCTAGGAAGACAAACAATCCAATTAAAAAATGGGCAAAGGACCTGAACAGACACTTCTCTAAGGAGGACATACACAGGGCCCAGAGACACATGAAAGGATGCTTGGCATCACTAGCCATGAGAGAGATGCAAATTAAAACCACAATGAATACCACTTCACACCAGACAGAATGACCATCATAAACAAATCAACAAACAACAAGTGCTGGTGAGGATGTGGAGAAAAGGGAACCCTGGTGCACTGCTGGTGGGAATGCAGACTGGTGCAGCCACTGTGGGAAACAGTCTGGAATTTCTTCAAAACACTAAAAATGGATCTGCCTTTTGACCCAGCAATTCCAATGCTGGGATTATACCCTAAGAATCCTGAAACACCAATTCAAAAGAACCCATGTACTCCAATGTTCATAGCTGCACAATTTACAATAGCCAAGAACTGGAAGCAACCTCAGTGCCCAACAGTAAACGAGCGGATCAAAAAACTGTGGTACATTTACACAATGGAATAGTACTCAGCAGAAAGAAAGAGGGAGATCCTACCATTAACAACAGCATGGATGGAACTGGAGAGCATTATGCTAAGTCAAATAAGCCAAGCTTTGAAAGACAGAATCCATATGATCTCACCTATAAGTGGAACCTAATCACCAAAATAAACAAGCAAGCAAAACATAACCAGCAACATTGAAATAAAAAACAAACTGACAGTAATCAGAGGGGAGGAGAGAGGGTAATGACAGGGGAAAGGGAGGGGAAAGGTCATCAAGAACATGCATAAAGGACCCATGGACAAAGCCAAATGGGGGAAGGATTGAGGGTGGGAGGCAGGGGTGGGTGGGGCTGGGGAAAGTGGTGGTGGGAAAATGTTGACAAAAAAAAAAATAGACAGGGGGAGGCTAAGAATAGTAGAGGAAACTGAGAAGCCAAATAACTGATATGTACAACCCATAAACATGAACTAAGAGGTGTGGGGATGATGGGATGGGGTGCAGCGCAGAGGGGATAAAGGGGGGAAAATGGGACAACTGTAATAGCTTACTCAATAAAATATACCCCCCAAAAAACAAATAAAATACAAAAGGAATGGATTTGTTGAGAAATGTGCAGAATTGTAGAGACTTACAAATAGCTTTAACACTGCTTGGAAATAATTCTTACTACAAATAAGTCAATCATCATTATTAATTATGCATCACAATAAAAGGAAATTATATGTGACAGTTCTGGAGCCTAATTCTAATTGTTATTTATATTTTAAAGAAACAGTACATGGTCCACACTTACTTGCTTGGGTCTCACCCCTGCCCCTTGGAGTCTAGCTGCAGCAGCTTCTACATTCCTGCCAGAAATGGTCACTGGAAACCAGGGCAAAACCATGAGTGGTGACTCAGGGCTCCTTGGATGCATGTGTATACTTGAAGCTGCTTGTCTGCATGTATCCTCTGGCTCTAATCCTGCCTGTTGGCTCTGCTGCACACAGTATGTAACCAATAAAGCTCCTTAGTTTCCATGTTAAAAAAAAAAAGAAGAAAAAGAAATGATAGATGCATATCTTGAATATTCAAATTTTCAGACTTTCCACTGTAATTAGCCCAAATACATGTAGTTGCACAGTATTTCACATTATTTCTTATTTTGCCTTATTTTACATTATTCCATAAAACTTCCCTTAAATCTCAAGAAGGAAAACTGAACCAAACATTTAACCTAATGTAAAAATAAGTACTCGGACAATAAAATTTGAGTTTTCCTTAATGAATTGGATTTCAAAATTAAAGTATAAATGGAAAACATACTTTCGATCTTATTTTCCTATTAAGCATTAAGGTGATGACTTTTTCCATAATGGCCTACCTACTCCAAGAATTTCAACCAAAACAAAAGAAAGTAACAGAGTTAACTGCAAGTTTCAAGTTGAACAAGATAGTACTGTTACAGAAAAATGAAACGACCGGACACTGAGGGCTTAGGAGGGGTTAGGAGCTCGATCTTTATTTACGTGCACGGGCCCAGAGGAGACAAACTCCAAATTCTGAGCCCAGAACAATAGCCCCGCATTCCTTTTATGCTGGGCTAAGTGGGGGAGGGTATTGGGAGGCATAGTATAGATTTGGCGCGAAAAGGGCTTACAGAGGTGGGAGAGAAGCATTTACATCATAAGTCAGGGCAATTGGCGTGAAAAGGGCTTACAGAGGTGGGAGAGAAGCATTTACATCATAAGTCAGGGCAATTGGCGTGAAAAGGGCTTACAGAGGTGGGAGAGAAGCATTTACATCATAAGTCAGGGCAATTAGCATTTCATCTTTGGTATCAGCCTTGATTTCCTCTACAGTACGGGTTGGTCTTCCCCCAAACTATTCTCGCCTCTATCCCTTTTTCCTTGACCTTCTCTATCATAAAGACTAAGAAGCTAACGTTGATTTAATTAACTTCTGGTGATGTTGGAGTTGGCCATATGAGATACAGGCGGAAATTCCTGAGCAGAGCTAATCTACCAGAATAAAAATGAGAGAAGCCCTTTGCCCTTCCCTCGTCTCTCTGTCTGGGACATAGAGGTTATGCCGGCAGGCACCACAATCATCTTGCAAATCTGGTGACAAAAGCCACCTGCTAAGAGTGGCAGAATAGGATGCTAGAAAGAGCCTGGATCCCCAGACATCATCCTTGAGCCCTGGATAACAACCTGCATGGCCTTCCTTGGTATTTCTTGTTCTGCGAGAATAACAAAATTCTTTCTCACTTATAAACCCACTATTTGCTAGGCTCACTAGATTTTTGGCTTGTTGTTCTTGCAGCTAATTGTACTCATAACTGATAAACAAGTGAAACAAGGTAGGATTTATGTGCCATCAATTACATACCAGTGTTTCTCAAACCAGAGCATAGATCAGAATCACCTGGAAGACATGAAAATTCATATTGCTGGGCTGCAGCTCCAGAGTTTCTGATTCGGTAGGTCTTAGATGGCTCACAAGAAGTGCTGTGAAAAAGAAGGAGATCTTACCTTTTGCAACAGCATGGATGGACCTGGAGATTATTATGCTAAGTGAAATAAGCCGGTCAGAGAAAGACAAACATCACACATCTTCACTCATACGTGGAATCTAATGAACAAAATGAACTAAGAAACAAAAGAGAAACAGAAGCATAGATACATGGAACAGACTGACGGCTGGCTGTCAGAGAGGAGGGGGGAGGGTAGACTAGACGAAAGAAGGGGAAGGAAGTAGCCAAAGAAAATATATGCATGACCATGGACACAGACAATAGGTTGGGGATGGCCAGAGGGAAGTGGGGGTTGGGGCTGGGTGGAGGCTGGCAAAGTGGGGGTGTGGGGGAGGATGGGGACATCTGTAATAATGTCAATTAAAAAAAAGGAAGTTGCATTTCTAACAAGCACCCAGGTGATATAGCTGCTGCTGCATCAGGGGCCACACTTTCAGAACCACTGGATTATAGAATAACATTTCAGAACATAACATAACAACACATAACAACATGTAACAGAGTATAGCAGAGCATAACATACCGCAGCACAGCATAACACAGCACTGCATAATATCGCATACTATAACATATATAATATAAAATCCTACTTTCCAAGTTCTTATTTCACCATTGCTTTGCTTTTTAAAAAATAAATTTCTCCCAAAGTTCTGATCTCCAGACCAAATACTCCTGAGTAATCTGCACTTCAAGCGTAAAGTAAGTTACAAAAAAGATCAGCAGATATTGTAGTTCTTCTCCTGCCTGAAGCTAGCAGATAGGGAAAGAGCCGTCTAGCACTTGCCAGGCTAGACTATTTGCCATGTCATTTCCTGGCACATAATTATGCTGCTTACTGACAACTATTCTACTTTCTGTCCTTCCATAAATTGTAAATGACAGTTTGGAAGCTGTTGGCTGAAAATTCTGAAAAAGAAACCTTTACAAAGACAGGCAAGGACAAAATCATAGTCAATTTAGAGTGGTTGCTGACAAGCTGGCCCTGAGAAGTATCCTCAAGTTTGTATCCTGTGGGTAAAAAATGGAATTTCCTGTCCCCTTTCCCTTACCTCTGCTCCTACAGCTAGAGTCTCAAAGCATATGATCTACTGAAAAATCCAAATTTCACTGGAATAAGTTAAAAAGCTTTGTGCTTAGAAGCTTTTTGCTGCCTGCTAGAATACCGTTCAGTTGAGTTTTATGCTTAGGATAGAGGGAAAAGCTCCTACCGTGATGATATATTGCCCCACACTCAGAGCCTGCCCCTGCCACCCACAGAATGACATGCTTCAAAGCCCATGAGAAACAGCCATCCTATGAGAAAAGCAATTCAGCCATTTTCCAGGTCTAATATCTGCTCTGCTTTGGCTCCCTTCCTTCGTCAAAGTAATCCTTTTGCCTAGTGGCTACCTGTTTTAAGCCATGCTTTGTTCACATGCTAGGGAAGATGGGTCAGTCTAATTCACCCGTCACTCATCCATTCCCCTCTGTGTCCAGGATCTCAGTGAGTGAGAAAACATGGCCGGCCTGAGTTAAATAACCAAGCCTGGCCAGTCTTTATGGAAATACAGATTCAGAAAACAGAGGAAAGCTCAGTAGTTGTCCTAGAAATGACATCTAAGTCCTTGACCTTTCACCGCTGCCCAGCCCAAGGAGCTAACAGGCCATATAGGTCCCTGGAATAGAATTTCATAGTTGCTTATATTCCTTCAAACATTTGCAGATCTTAGCACCAGGAATTTTTGGTTTACATTCCTCTCCATCACCTATTTTAGCCTTTGGACAAGTTTTGATTCTTTGCCCTTTCCCAAGAGAAGCCCGAGAATAAGAAACAGAATATAGAGCCATCTCTCACTATTTCTTTTTCTTTATCTAAGTTAGCTTTTCCAGTGCAACCGAAGCTCCTAAGATTCCCTTTCAATCAACCCCACTCACAGGCATTTGAGGATGCTGTATACAAGTGTCTGTGCTGAGGGCACAAATTATAAGTCAAGTGTTAAACAGGAGGCACAAAGCATCATAGAGGGAAGTTGCCCTCAAATGCTGAGCAGGACAGACAGAGCCCCACAGAGGACATGACATTGTAGGAGGATAGAATATTACTACAATGAGAAACTCCTGGGAGACGGATTCCAGGGAAAGGGAGAAAGAACTCGATTTGGGGGCCAGACTGGTCTGGATTTGAAAACGTTGCCTAGATGTGTGAATTGAGTGAGTTACTTCAATGCTCCAGATGCCTGAGTCTCTTTCTGTGTGAAGTAGAAGTAATAATACTTGCCTTGAAGGACTGTCCTAAAGCTACCATGAAAAGTGGGGGGGAGAGGGTGTAAAATTTCAACATAGAGCTCAATCCGTAGAGTTGTTGCTGTTAAAAGCCCTTTGAGCCTAAAAAGGAGCTGTAATAAGAACAACTAGCAGGGCCAGTTTGGTTGAGGGGCAGGCTTTCCCAGAAGGACTTGGGGGGAAATTGAAAGGAAAATCTGAGTCAGTAAATTAAACCCAGATTTCAGCTGGATGAATGGCAGGCTGAAGAATTTGAAACTGATTCTATGACTATGAAGCCTGTCAAAGATTTTTCTTTTTTTAGGAAGGAAAGTAACATATACAAATAAAGTTAATTCCCTCAAATGCCCATCTGTTCCTTTCCGCACAGGTTTGGAGGTCAGCCCTACAAAACCTGTCAAAGTCAAGGGTCTAGGCACAAATGGGTCAGGCCAAGTGACCCACAGTCTAAGCCCGGATTAGGAAAAGCAGCAAAAAAGTTCCAAGTAGACAGATCAGGATTTGTAAGAGATCAGGAATTCAGGTTAAGAACTCAGGAACAAAGGGGTGGTGTGTCCAGTTTTAGCAATTGATTTCCTATACCATGTTTCATCAACTCTAAGGTGTCATTTGTAGGGAAAAATGCTATCAATTACATAACAAAACATTCTAGCCTGTCAGATACATCCCAGTTTCAGGGGTGATAAAACATTTGTTGTTGTTGTTGTTGTTGTTTTTTAAAGGAGAATGCCAGGGAACTGATAAAACATCACAAATTTTCTCATTCATTTGTCCAGAAAACAAACCGAAGCAAAGTACTGTTTATAGGGCGCCTGTAAGTCCCAAGCACTTTCCATAAATGTTTCTGTGCAACCCTCATATCCATTTAAAGTGGCTCATTATCTATCCTCTTTGCTCTCTTCAGTCCTGCCTCCCTAAACCACTTCTGGTTTCTCGGATAGGCCATTCTCTTCCCAGCCCGTGTGCCTTGCAAATACCATTGCCCTCCCTGGACCCCCAGCTTCTTCCCATAATTCATCCCTATGAAGCCTTAGGCATCAACTCTTGTTTCTGTCTCAAGAAGACATTTTTCTAAGCAAGATGCTCATATTACTATGGTTCAGCAAATTTAAGATGTCATTAACTCTAACACAACTATTTCATATATCACTAAGAGAGAAAAACATGCTGACAATTAAATCATGACCCACCATCAGTCATAATATACATCTCGATTTCACAGATATTAAAATGTGGGGGAGGGGAACGTATGCTTTGGAATTGATGAACTCTGTGGTTTGGTACAAGTCAGTGACTTTCAGAAAAACATGATACTTGAGCTGAAAGGCAATGTTGCTTTCCATACTGTGTGTCTTTCAGTACATGGCACAAGATGGAGAAAATTTTACCTCCTAGGGAAGCTGTAGATGACACAAAAACTCAGAAAGCCTGCTCCTTGTTAGAGAATTTGGAGGGTGGCCAAACACGAGGGAAGAGTCAGCGAGAGAGAGAGAGAGAGAGAGAGAGAGAGAGAGAGAGAGAGAGAGATGAGGGTTTGGGGTGAGGGTCGGGGGAATCAGCAAATAGCGGCCGAGACAATGAAGAGTCGTCCCGGAGGCAGTTTAAAGTTCTCTGTGAAAGCCCCAAAGCCGGATTAAATCTCCACACTAACTGGCCTACGCGGGATTTTTTTTTTTAACTGGCAGAGGAGCCTCGAACTCTGGTAAGCTCAGGGCAGAATCAAGGTGATCAGTATGAATTCGGCAAGGGAACTTGAGGAAACGCTGTGGAAACCCATCCCAGAGCTGATAACACAGTGGGAAGAACTCAATATTTGCTCAAGCTGTGCAATTAGGGGCTCTCAGCCACATTAATCTCCCAGAGCAAAAGATGAGCTCCAGGTGATCTACCTGACTGGCAAGCAGGGGAGCTGCCACCAAGAGGAATGAAACATTGGGATCATTCTAGGGGTCAAGGATGTGGAACCCAGAAAAGCTAGAGGAATCTGACCTGGAAAATATCATTTAAGGATACACAGCTGGTGGGCACTAATATTTGCTAGAAATATTGATGCTATCTGCTATGGACTGAATGTGTGTGTCCCCGCCCCCCGCACCAAATTCATATGTTAAAGTCCCCTTTTCCAGTGTGACGGTATTTGGAGATGGGGCCTTTGGGACAGAATTACGTTTAGGTGAGGCCATGATGAGATTGATGCCCTTATAGGGAGAGGAGACCGAAGCTCGCTTTCTCTTCACCATGTGAGGATACAGCTAGAAGGCAGCCATCTGTAAGCCAGGAACAGGGCCCTCACGGTGAATCTGACCATGCTGGCGTGCTGGTCTCAGACTTCCAGCCTCCAGAGCTGTGAGAAATGTTTGTTGTCTAAACCACTATTGTCTATGGTATTCTGCTACAGCAGTCCAAACTGACTATGACATTCTAATTTGCAATCACAACAAAATGTCTTCGTGAGTCCCAAACACTTCTGGAAGGATTGGTCAAGCTCTCCTGCGCAGGTATGCACACCTGGGCTGAGGTGGCAGAATAATTGTGCTTTCCAGCCAGTCTCAAATTAGTCTCCTGGTGACATTAAAGGGAAACAAAAGCACAGAGCATCTCCTTAACAGGGCCCGGGAAATTCACCCCAGCCAAGACGGAGACGCAAGATACTCTGAGAAGTAGCAGATGTGGGCTCTGGCTCTGGTCTGTTTATACTCCTCCGAAATGTGAGCGGCAAGGGCTCAGCGGCATGTGCCGGCAGCCGTGCAGAGACACAGTCTTCCGGCACTAAGGGCTCTAGACTGACGCAGGAGCTTAGAAGCAGCATGGTAGGTTAAGCGCAGGCAGGTAAGATACCTGCATGAAGCAGGCCAGGTAGAGGCTGCGGGAGCTCCATCTAAAGGGGTACCATGCATGATCCTTGCTACTGTGGTGTCATTGAACTCCAACAAAATTAATTCTTTTTGTTCTGTGAAAGATACTGTTAGGTTTCTCTCCTTCTCTTTCTCCTTCCTTTCTCCTCTCTCTAAAAACAAATAAATAAAATCTAGAAAAATATTTTTTAAAAAAAGAAAGAAAGAAAGGAGAAACTAGGCACCTGGCCCACAACTCAGGCATATGCCCTGACTGGGGATCGAACCGGCGACCCTTTGGTTCACAGGCTGGTGTTCAATCCACTGAGCCACACCAGCCAGGGCGAGAGGAAGTATTTCTAAAACATGTACCTGATAAAGAATTTTTTTCCCCAGAGTATTAAAAAAAGCCCCTCAAAACTCAATAGTAAGAAAACAAACAACCCAAATAAAATGGGCAAAGAATTTGAACAGACACTTCACCAAAGAAGATACATGGCTGGCAAATATGCATATGACAAGATGCTCAACGTTGTTGGTCATTTGAATATGCAAATTAAGCTACTAATAAGATAATACTATACACCTATCGAACACCCAAAATTAAAAGACAAAAAACTGACAGTACCAAGCACTGGCAAGAACACAGAGCAACTAGAACTCTCATACTCTGCTCGGGGAGAAGCAAAATGGCGTGGAAAAATGTTTGGCAGTTTCTCAAAAAGTTAAACACACAATTCAGCAATCCCAAGTTTACCCAAGAGCAATATGAAACTTACGTTCACACAAAATCCTTACATGAATGCTTATATTGGCCTTATTCATAATTACTAAAAACTAGAAACAACCCAGATGTCCTTCACTGGAAAACGTATAGACTGGTACGTTCGTACAATGAAATCTACTTAGCAATAAAATGGAACAAACTACTAATACATACAATAGCATAGATGAATATCGAATGCATTATGCCAACCAAAAAATGCCAGACCCAAAAGGCTATATCCTGTATAATTCCATGGACATGACGACATTCTGGAAAAAACAAAACTATAGGGACAGGAACTAGATCAGTGTTTACCAGCGGCTAGGGTTAGGGATCAGAATAATTCCAAAGGGGCACCAGGGAACTTTCCGGGTTAATGGGAATGTTCTGTATCTTGATTGCTATGGAGTTCCTGTTAAATGTAACATGTCAAGGTGGTTACATGCACTTGTCAGGTTTCATAGACTTATGTACCAAAAAGAATGAGTTTTTCTGTATATAATTTACTCCTCAGTAAAAAGGGGGAAAAAGCAGGGAGAGAGGAAGACAAGAAATTCAAATCACATCCCTGAAACTCCAGATATTCTGTCTTGTCAACACTTAACAGGTTGCCATTTAAATTTTCTATGGCTTTTGTGTTTCCATGATCGTAGGCCTAGAAATAGCCATGAAACATCATGTGGATAAAGTACCTTGTACATTTGGAACAGGGTTTTACAAGAAAAGGTGAGAAAAGCACCTATTCTATGCTGATAAAAGGTATAAGAAGTAAATCATGTTAAGAGGCTTAAAGGCCTGAGTTCTGGAAATTTTAATTTAGGAGACACAGGTGGGCCAATTACTCCCTTTGAATAAAAGGCAGGAAATCTTCCCCAGCTTTGTTCAAGCCAACGAGTCATTTTGAGTGAATCTTTTCAGAACAATTCCTCAAGGCAGCAGGCATCGCTCATTCAGTGGCAGGGAAGAGGCGCCTGCCCACTGTGAGTAAGGGCTTTCTCCTGTCCCCTTCTAAGTCCGAAGGCAGGTATGTTTCTACCTACTGTCTTCCCCTCTCCCAATCACACCCATATCCCCTTCATCCCTCATAGCCATTCTGTACTAATTACTCCAGGACTCTGCAAATTATAGCCCATGGGCCAAATCCGGCCTGCTGCATGTTTTTGTAAAGCCTGTGAGTGAAGAATGAATTTTTTTCTTACATTTTTGTTGGTTGAAAAAACTCAAAAGAATAATAGTTCATGAAACATGAAAATTATCTGAAATTTGAATTTCAGTGTCCATAAATAAAGTCTTACTGGAACACAGCCATGCTCGTTTGTTTCTGTATTGTCTACGACTACTTTAGTCCTATAAATACAGAGTTGAGAAGCTGCAAAAAACACCATATGACTCCCAAAGCCTAAAATATTTTCTATCTGGCCCTTTATAGAAAAAGTTTGCCGACCCATACTTTAGGAGTTTTCATTCTCTTGCCTCTATGTTGATGTCTAGACTATAAGTTTATAAAAAGACAAGGCCCAGCAGCATCCTTTACACACCAGGTCATGTCTCTATGACATCATAACAAATTGTGCTTTTGCATAATACTTTTCACTGCTACTAAGCAGAATAAAGACATGTAGCATTGCAGTAGCAATGCAGCATTGCAGTAGCAATAATTTGAGGAAAACAGTGTATTCTTTGTTGCTAAAACTATCTACTTCCTATTCCACTCTTATAGGAAAATTGTAGAGTCCAAAACAGTAACGATTCCTTCAGTGTCACAATGTCCAGTCACTCAACTCAAAGAACATTTACCATCAATTCTACAAGTTATATTGTCTTTCCAGTGCAGTAATCATATCCAGAATTATGATGGCACGTTATACTGATTCTGGGCATTTGTCTACTAACCTGTTTATATTCTAGCATTGCTCACATTTTCTCTTGATATTAATCAAATCGTGAGGCTAAATGATATAGCAACAACAGTGCTGGGCCCACAATAAGATGTAGAGTATAAAATTTGCATTTAAATAGTGGGTATTCCGCTTACACTGAACGAACTTCCTAACATCTTCTAGACTTGATGTCCTTATCTGCAAAATGGGAATGAAATTATACCTCACAGGACTTTTGGGAAATAGTAATTGTGTGAAAGCATCATGCTTGTGTTATGATGATGATGATGATATATTTTATTCTATCTTGTAGTCCCCTTCCCTTACACTCCCTCGACCTTGCTAAAATTACTTCTCTGCTATTGAAAAAGCCAAAGCCAGTCTGCTAAGAAAGAAGTTTTCTCAACCAGTGTGTTGTCAGCAAATCATTAAAAAATCAGTTGCTTAAACTTTTTGATTAATTGTTCCTATAAACTCACTTGGCTAATAGTTTGGCCCTTAAGCAAACAAAGAATTAACAGTTTAATATTGGTTTTTTCTGTGATTAGGAAAACAGTTTCATTTTCAATTAGTAGGATCAAAGATACCTCACCAATAGGAGATGATGATCAATCAATTATGAGCTATGCTGCTGTAAGGAGAAAATATTCACTTCCCTTCTCCAGTCTTATTATCCTTTAAAAATACTGGGAGTATGTAATCAAATATAGGAATGGTGAATCAGATCTCATGCATTCTGAAGTAACAATTTAAAAATGTGATTAATCATTTCCATGGAAAACATACCTATTAAGGGCCATAATGGGACAAAAACTATTGGTTCTAGAGTCCATTCTGAATAATGTCAGTTCCTATGTACTTGAGAACCAATTTGATTGATGTTGGAAAATGAATGCTGTAACATTTTTATATTCAGAAAAATTCACCTCTACTTAAAGAACACTTCAAATTTTTTCTTTGATTACTGATTATATCTGAAATCTATTGCTGGGGAACCAATACAATGAACCCCAGTTTGCCTCAGACACAGATCTCAGGGTACAGAAGAAGTAGGAACTACTCAAGCGTGTGCTTCCTTTAGAAGAATAAAGTCCTACCTAGAAGAGTTAAGCTGGGAATAGTAGGTGGGAACAGGGCAAACTGCAAGGCTAGTCAAAACTAGCCAGTTAAAGGGCAATTGATTTCCCTGTCACTTTTGGCCAATCCATTTCCAAACCAACTGTCTGATGAATTCATTTATCCATTCGATAACCATTCCCTGGATGCCGACTCTGTACCAGGCCATGCACTAGACACCGGGGATTTTTAGCACTGAATTTCAGCTCAGAGGCCTGAGTTTAGTCCAAAAGCTAACACTAACAAGTTGTGTGAAATGGGCTAGTGTTGCTCTATGAGCCGGGATTTCAGTTCACGAAGGTTCTCTCTCCATTCTACTGCAATTCTGTATGCATGCCTCTTGAGTTTTCTTGACCCAAAGCTGGAGGATTTGTTTCTTCTAATAAGGCAGTGATTGAAAGGGTCAGAATTCTAAAAGACATTGATTAAAAGGGTGGGTTTTGTTTTTAAAGACAGTCTCTTTTATGCTTTTGAAGATTATATGCAATAAGAATCTGATGCTACTCACAAAGTCTGTTGACCGTCTCCATGTGAGGATTTTTTGCTTTAATTATCTCCTATGACCCAGCAGTAAAGACACTACCCCAAACAAAGTCAAGCTCCTCTGAACGAGTCTTGGCTTCAAACAAAGGATATGCTTTGCTCTTGAACACCCGAGATGATTAAGAATAAATACCTCTGAGAAAAAAACACGGCAGACTCTGACATGCAAAACTAATCTGATGTTCACAGCTGGACCTCGATATTTTTATAAGCCTGTCTGACACTCACAGCCAGGCCACTTTTGTTCTCCTGTTGGACATGAACAAACACATAGAACACCAGTATCGACCCAAGCTATTCTAAGATTTTGATAAAATGAAACAAAAGAAGACCACGTCACAATTTCGTTTAAGCACAAACAAAAACGAGGGCACTGGGCCACGCACAACGGACCCAGCGATAGAACTGCCCTCACTTTCTGACAGCGTCCAATCCAGACTAAACTCCTGTTTTCTTAGGCTTTCCACTAACTCAACCAACTGAAGCTCAAATCATATCATATGTTATTTCTAACATCCCTCGCTGAGAGCATCTCATGGTTCCCCGCAATGAGTAATAAACCCAACTTATTTAACCAAGTGTGCTACCAATGGCCTTTGGCTAAAGGGTATTGACACCTCCAAATTCATCTTTTCTTCTCTCACCTGGGACACCAGGAGCCAGGCTGACAGACATATTATAAAAGTACAGACATATAAACATCATATAAAACTCTCAACACATACAGCAAGCTATAAGGACCTGACAGAATAAACCTGCCCTCCAGTTCCTGTCCCTTTTGTATCTTTTTTTTAAAATTATCTCTTGAAAATGGAATCTCCTGAGCCTGATCTATGAAAAAAGGCAATTGGACTAGAAGGGAACTTCCCGAACTATTTTGCTTGGGAAACCAATGTCCTTCAAATGCTGATAGGTATTTCCAGAAAATTAGTTTGAGAAACTACATTCTCTAGTAAATCCCGTCTTGTAGCTCTAGATCCAGCTCTCCAAGTATTTTGAGAGCCATTTAAACCTCTTTTTCTTAGATCTCAGTTCCTTATCTACAAAATAATTCTTATAATATATGCCCTGCTTATTCCCCACTGTTGGGGAGGAAGCAAATGAAAAATGTGACAGAAAAGGATTTCAAAAACAGGAGAGCACTCTGTTCAAGTGAGATTTGGAGGCAGCACTAAATCCTTTGAGGACATGGTTAAGGACAAAAGCCTAGTCCAGAAATCAGGCCAAGAGGATGTGTGTGTGAACTAGAGACAGCACAGAGAGGAAGGGGAGGCTGAATATTCCAGGGCTATGGCTGGCTGACAAAACACCCCAAAATTTGCATAAAACAACTATTTACTATGTTCACAAATTCTGTGGGTCGGAAATTTGAACAGAGCATTACAGGGATGGCTTGTCTCTGCCCTGAAATGTCTGGGACCTCAGCTGGGAAGTTTCAAAATCTGGGAATAGCTCAACGACAGGGCCTACATTTATCTTGAAGGCTTCCTCACCCACGTATCTGGCAGTTGAGCTGAAATATACATGGCGTCTCCATGTGGCCTCTCCTTATTGGGCAAGTTTGAGCTTCTTCACAGCATGGTGGCTGGGCTCTAAGAGAGCAAGAGGGAAGTGCATGACTTGTTTATGACCTATCCCAGAAGTCACCCAGTGTCACTTCTGGCATGCTTTAATGATCAAGGAGGTCACAAATGGTTCATTCAGTTCAAGAGGGAGGTACATAGACCCTACCACCCAATGGGAGGAGTGTCAAGGTCACACTCTAGGAAGAGCTTGTGGGATTGGAGACAGTGTTGTGACCATCTATGGAAAACAGAACCTCCTATTACAGGGCAGATGAAAAGTCTATAAAGGAATATGAATTCCTGGAGCCTGGCTGCAGGAAAAATAAGAAGAGGAAATGAAGGATTTTCCCAGATTTCGAGTCTAGGTGGGAAAAAAATAACTACAAAAGAGAAGGCTTGAGTCAAAGCTAGTTTGGGGGGAAAATTATTTCAAAAGATGTTCTCGGTAGCTCTGCCCTTTGAGTGTGGAGAAGATCTGAGTATGTTTAATGGCAGAGATAATGGAACCAAGAGAAAATTTAAAGATAGAAAATGGAAGAGGGAACATTAATATGACAAGATTCTGGAGGAGACAAATGTGACCAAATACACAGGTGGAGGTTTAATTTCACAAGGAGAAATTCTATTTTTCTGCAACAAGAGGAAATAAAAGGAGAGGATGGAAGAAATGGAGCAGAATTCTGAGACAGACAAAACATTTGAAGTGGAGAGAACGGAAAATGGCAGATCTCAAATTGACCTATCTTCTCAGGGAAGTAAGAGATAAGAAATTTATTGAAATTAAGTTGAGATGTCTTAAGGTCCATAAGGAATAGAAATGACTAGGCAAGAAATTGAATAGTACATCTACAAGATATGACTCAGGTACTTCTTATTGTTGAAAGAAGTTGAAAGATTGGCAAAATGATTGTTGTTGGTGCTGGCTGATGGAAATGTGGAAATTTATTATACTGTTTTCACTAATTATGTATATGTTTGAAATTTCAATAATAAAATATTTAAAAAATTTTTAAAAACCATTGAATAATATACTTATTATCTGTTTTTAAAGGACATTAATAACATTACATTTTTATTTGTGGGTTGTCAATAAAAATGTTTCCCTTCAGTCAATGGCTCTCAGTGGAGAAAAGATTATCTATTTGTCTCAGGCATATTACTTACTGTCCTAAATAAAAGTTCAATCAATTCAAATCTTCCCATAAAATCCTCTACCTAATGCTTTTTAAAATGCTTGCCACATACCTTAGTCAAGTTCTGAAATAATTTTGCTTATTTATCTTAATAGCACATTATTGCTCTTTATTGAAGTAAAAGAATGTGTTTTTATTTATTTTCTTGTTATGTTAAGACATGTTGGTTGCAGGTGGAATTCTGTCTTGTCCTCTCTACAGCAATGCCCAAGTGAAGAACATCATAGGGTTTCCAATCTTGCTAGATTTCTTCCTAGCACTGGTAAAACATTGAGCTGGCAAAATAAATAGCTCAAATCTCAGAAACATACATATTAGAGTGATAGGTATCCTGTATGCTTCATAACCTTAATCATCAACTCATTTCTTTTCTTGGGAATTGAAGGAAACATATTAAAAAAGAATATTCTTGCCCTGTACAAAATTGTCAGTCGGCTAGCAAGAAAGATTGAAGACTGAAGAAATATCCATGAAGCAGCCACTTGGTTTCCTGAAGCATGTCAATGATACCCAGAATTCATCAAGTTCATGGTTCCACATCTTGAATTATGAAAAGTAACTAGGCAATGTGCATGGTTGAGACTTTCAGTCAATATCCCTTTTCTGCATTAGGGATAATGAATTGTCATAAACAGTATGTGGCTCAAACCGCTATTCCAAGAAAATAGCTGGTGGGTTTTAGAAATTAGATGGCAAGCAACTCAAAACCTTCCCTGATTTTTTTTTTTTAAGATACTGCAAGTATCTTAAAAGTAGAATAGCCTAGTGTTCTAGTTTTAGCTCTTACCAAACTATCCATATGATAACCAGACTCCTGCTTAGGTAAGAAGTGGTAGAATGAAGAGCTAAGTAACCCAGTGGTTGAAAACTCTGAACACGGTAGAGGGAGAGGAAGAGAAAGCCAGAGAGACAAATGAAAGGGAAGATTCAAAAGCATGAACTCGAAGTGTGAAGGGTGGACGACTCCATGAACCCCTTGATGAGGGGTCGAATTACTTCTTTCACATCAGGACAGCAATGCAAGGACAGAAAACAGGACTCTCTTTCAGTCAGATCCACACGTATGTTACTGGGCAAAATAATGCCTCGCTAACTTCACTCTCAAAGACCTTTGACAGTAATCTGAAGAATATAGAAGAAAAATTACTGATATCAAATGACAGCACCCTCTGACACCATTCCTGTCTTGACACTAATCATGAGTTACCATCCATAAAGGAGTTTTTATATAATGGAGAAAGGAAGCACACGCCACCTTATTTTAGCATCTTACTAAACAGTAGTTCTGGGATTCATTTGCATGGACAACAGACTATGTCTGGAGCCCTGAACCTCATTTTTATGTTGAAAAGATTGTAAAGGGAAGAAAGAGAAATTGAGAGTGAGGCTGGGGTGGGACTGATGGTGATATTTTTCTTTAAGTCCCTTTGCTTCCTTAGTGGCTATAAATTATCAGCCACATATACATAGACACTCTTAGTGGACAGAGACATGCCGTCCTTTCCTTTCTGGCTTTACTGAGTCCCCAAAAGAACTAGTCAAAGAGTTGGTGTTGACAGCCTTAGTGGAGATGCCACTCATGGTTCCCTTATCAAATCGTCCCAGGAGAAAGCCCTGTCCATTTACAGGCACAGCAGTAGCACATGGGCCCTGCACTCTCTGGTCCTGTGTGACACAGATACCTTGGCCCCAGTGGTGGAGACAGTTACCAAACATGGTCCAGTTCCAAGACCTGACAGTGACTAACTCTTGAGTTAAAAGTGTGAGGAGTTGATGCAGATGCTATTAAGTCTGCAAAACTGATTGAACTCAGCATTGAACATGCATTGATTGCATGCACTGAATGAATGTATTTAACAGCGCTGAACAAAATGGACTGAACTTAGTAGTAAACATAAAGCAAATGTTGAAAGGCAAACATAACTTTTGTGTCCCGGTCTCCCCAGCTGTGGTAGGCTGATTAATGCCCCTCCCCAAAGCTGTCCATGACCTAAAACCAAGAACCTATGAATATGTTACCTTATATAGCAACAGAGATTTTATGGATGTTATTAAATTAAAGATCTTGAGATGGGGAGACTATCCTGAATTATCTGGGAGTGCCCAATGTATTCACAAGGGTCTTGTAAAAGGGACACACAAGGAACAGAAATTGGGAGATGCTACACTGCTGGCTTTGAAGATGGAGGAAGGGGCGACGAGGCAAGGAATGCAAGCAGCCTCTCCACTCTGGAAAGGGTACGGAAACAGATTCTTTCCTAGAGCATCTGGAAGGAATGCAAACCCATTTTGGACTTCTGACCTTCAGAGCTGTAGGAGAATAAATTTATATTGTTTTAAGTCCCTAGCTTGGGGTAATTTGTTGCAGCAGCAATTGGAAATTAATATGCCAACACCCTTAGCATATATATTAGATTGCCCTTGGCAGATGAGATTAATTTACTCCTGGTCCCTAAATTACAACAATATTAAGTCCCATCTCACTTGTCAATAGAAGTCCAAGCTTTATCTGACTCCTCTCCACAAATAAAAGGGAAGGATTACTTCTTCTAGGAGTTTGCCTTGGTCAGTCCCTACTTAGTCCCCTCGTAGATTGAAGCACTCCTTCCCTCCACCTCGGGGCCACTGATGACCCTGCTCCTAGTCACTGTCCACTCTCAGGGTTCACTTCCCTTGCATTCCTGCATCACTCCCTTGTATTGTTTTGTCCAAAGCATGGCCCTGATCACCTTTGTTAATTTCCAAAGTGAAATGCAAGGCTGCAGCTTGTAGCAATGAGAAAATAATAATAAGCAATAAAACTATGAGTCGAGAAAGTTACGACACAGAAGTAACTGTCTTAGGTTGGGTTACCTAGAAGCAGAACCTGAGGTGACATTCTTGGGCATGACATTTCTTGGGGGAGAGAGGGGTGAGGGAAGCAGGATAGGGCAAGGGAAGGAGTGACGTAAGTATGGGGGTCTCGCTGGGAATTCGGCTTCAACACGATCCCACGGGGAATTCCGGAGTACGTATCGCACCGGAGGATGGTGCTACCTTGAAGGCAAAGGAGCCAGCCTTTCACGAACCTGTGTCAGTCAATCATTGGCCATAACCACTGGGGGATTGAGTGACATATCCTCCCAGATGAGGAGACTCCAGTTCTGCTGAGAGCAATTCTCCAAAGAGGCGGCCATGAACTGTTAACAGGCAGCAGTCACAGCAGCTGAGGGATGGGGAGCACAGGCCCTGAAGGGGGATCCGGGTGGGCACTAACAGCATCCATTAGAATCATCAAAACAAAGCTCAAAACTAGTCCCTGAAGAGCACCTGTGTCAACCTCCCTGGCCTTACCACTGTTGAAAGAGTTAACCTTATTCTTCATTTTCCCACCTCCTTTCCACTCCAGCAGCAAAAATGTCCTTGAGCTGACATTTCTCCCTGGAGTCAGATATCCCAGAGACAATTCTTTCTCCTTTAAAAACATCACCCAAGCCCGTTTTGGTTCCAGGGTTTTCTAAGATAATTGACAGCCCTCATTCCTTGATCTTGGTCCTAGGACTCCAGGAAGACACTGGAACACAAAATCCCAACATTAGTGCATTGTCCAAGTCTGATTTACATAAAATTGAGTAACGTGCATGAATGACACCAACAGGCCAATTATGTTGAGCCAAGATGACTAGCTGGTTTTAACTCCCTTTCACAGCCTTCCACTTCTCCTTGGAAAGATGAAGGCTAGTCCTTCGCTTTATTCCTGCCATCCACAAACACCTCCATGAGAACGAGCAATAAAAGCAAAGCCACGGAAATCTATAAACCTCTTGTTAGGGAAGAACCCATCATCAAGAAGTGGTATTCATACTGCAGGTGGTCCTGAGAAAAAAATTAGTGGCCTTGAAAAATACTAATAAAAAAGTGTAGAATATACACTTCCCCAAAGAGGACATACAGATGGTCACTAGACATATGAAAGAATGTTTGTCACTAATCATCAGAGAGATGCAAATGAAAACCACAATGAGGTACCATCTCACACCTGTCAGAATGGTTACCATCAATAAATCAACAAACAACAAGTACTGGTGAGGATGTGGAGAAAGGGGAACCCTAGTGCACTGTTGGTGGGAATGCAGACTGGTGCAGCCACTGTGGAAAACAGTATGGGATTTCTTTGAAAAATTAAAAATGGAACTGCCTTTTGACCCAGCAATCCCGCTGCTGGGAATATATCCGAAGGAACCCAAAACACTAATTCGAAAGAACCTATGCACCCCTATGTTCGTTGCAGTGTTATTTATAATCACCAAGATATGGAAGCAGTCCAGTGTCCATCAGTAGATGAATGGATAAAAAAGCTGTGGTACATTCACACAATGGGATACTACTCAGCCATAAAAAAAAAAGAAAGAAAGAAAAGAAAGAGAAGAAAGAAAAGAAAGA
>PVJD01012431.1:0-39822 GCA_004026545.1 Mormoops blainvillei | reverse complement strand
CTTTTTGGGACAATTCTAAATCTATGTAAGTCTTTGAGATGTTTCAAGGTGGGTAGGCTGTGTAAAAAAACATGGAAGGAATTTAAATAACTTAGAAATTAGAGATTCTTCAAGTCTCAAAATATGTCACTTTTCTCCTCTCTCTTTCCTGGAAAAACAGCCCTAAGACTAGAGTGACAAAATCTGATTGTAAAATCACACCTGTCCCTTCCTTCCTGTGGTTGCAGCTGTTCTGAGCACCATCACATTCTGGCTGCCAAATTAGTAAATGTAACACTTGCCTAACAGTCTGATTCAGAAGAATTGGCTCTCATATGAGCTTTAGTTTGTGTTTTCTCACCTATGGAGACTTCAACCTGATTGCATCTGTTCCTGTCAAGGCCGAGGGCAAATTCAAACATGTGGAAACCATCTGAGGAAATAGTGTCACAGTTAAACCTCATGAATTTGGACAGTCTGATTAAGAATTTGTATAACCCAGAATGAGGTCAGGATGAATTTAACTGCTATGGTATATATGATAAAACCTTTGCTTAAGCACCCATGTAGAAGTGAAGTTGATGCACTGGGTATAAATGCTTATTTGTCAGGTCCTGATATCTGTATAAGATAACTCTTTGTTATCCAGTTTGGTTATGGTATTTCCTTGAAAAATTCACTCTTGCATCTCTTTAAATATCAGACTGGTCACTAGTTCAAAGTGCTTTTCTTCCTCTGTTAAAATTCAGAACATTTAACTGTTTTGAGCAACCAAAAAGTCTATTTAGGTTTGTTAGTAAGAGAAACCAGTTTTAAAGCTGCTCCAGCATTTTCCCTGGCACCCATACAACAGTTCTCATGAGTGTACTTCACTAAGACCCCATCCTTTTTATTCAAACTAAGAACGTAACTCTGATGGAGTGCTGACAATGGTAAAATAATTTTAAAATCTATTTCAAAAACTCCAGTACCTCTGTACATCATAATTAGCTTTAGTGCTTAGTAACTAGGTGCTCATGCCTTGAAAAGAAGTTTAGAAAGGGATGTCAGAAAGCATGCTCAGCAGGGTCTCAGGTCCTGGCAGGATGCATGTGGGCAGATTGGCTAGTAACAGCAATTTAACCATTGAATCATCCTCCTGATTTCAACAATAAGGATGGTTCAAGAGAAAGTGTCCTCAGGCCCAAGAAAATAACCTTGATTTTTCTAAGCTATTTGAAAACAATCAGGATCATTAATGCCTTAGACTGGCATTGGCCCTGTGGTCTAATAGCACTATGTGCAGCACACAGTAAATTGTTTGTTCTGACAAATCAAAACTGTTCCTGAGTTTGTTCAACACTTTCCTGGACTGCTTTTCTTTCTTATTGCTGAAGTTTTTTTTAGTGGAACTTATTTCTTCCTTTTCCTTTAGTTATACTCCTAATCTAAAAATGCCTAACACTATGGTCTAGTATTAAGGGTTGGGGAGATCTAGAACTTGTTTAGCTTTTAGTTCATTGGGAGGAGTTGATAGCACAGTACAATGACAATTAAAATCACTATCCTTACTTTTATGCCTTAAACACAGAGAAGAGAAGGTTAAGTCTGCACAAAAAGAATATGAGAAATAAGATACTAAAAAGACTAAAATATACATGTATTATACATAAAGCCTTTGTATTCATTTGTTATACTAAGATGCCAGCCATTTAAAAATACTAAGATACAATTTTTTAAACAACATCAAAGTAATGGAACAAATAATTGTATGTGTTGTGATGCTTTCTTTGGAGTGACATTGGGCAACCCCTTGGGAGTTATCAGAGAAAAAGTTATTTATTTGGAAGAAAAAACAACTCAGAAATTTGAAAGAATTAATTCTAGGAATTGTCATTTTGAGATATTATAACATCTTGTATTATTTCCTGAACTCCAACTATGTGTCAGGTTCAGTGTTAGATATTTTACATTTACTTTCTTACATTTCGAAAGCAAGGTGTGGACTCTTATTATTGCCATTTTATGGATAAAGACACAGTGGATTATAGAGATCAAGTACCAAAGCTGTATTGAAAGAGCCAGTTGATTCTTTCTTTTTTACAATCAGGCTAGTTTTCCTAGAAAATGCAGGTGTCCCCCAGCATTTACACATCTGTGGGAACCGGTATGTGCAATTTCCACTGTGACCTTAGGAAGTTCTCAAATTTTCTATTTTAAAGATCTTCAACTATCTATTAAAGTGGACTTTTCTTGCCTGAAAAGTAGTAATATCCAAACTTTTTCAGAAATTGAGAATTCATCAATCAAATATTTATCGAGAGTCCATTTTAACACTGAGGAGATGATGATACGAAAAACAAAGTCTCTGTCCTCATACATTTGGTATTCTAATGGGAAAACAGTCAATGCATAGATAAACAAATAAAATAATGTATAAATGTGCTGTGAATTAAAAGAAACCAGGGTAAGGGATGAAAGGGCAGGAGCTGTTATTTCGTTTAGGATGATCAAAGAAGACTTCTCTGAGGAAGTGCAACCTGAGCAGAGCCTTAAATAAAGCAAGAGAATGAGCAATAAGGAGATCTGATAAATACTCATTTTAAATAGAAGAAACAGCAAGTGCTGTAGTCCTCAGGGAGAAATGTGTTTATTGTGTTCAAGGAACAATAAGGAGGTCAGTGTACCTGCAGCTGAGTAAATGAGAGAATGATAAATAATATAAATCTCCAAGGTACATACATACCCTATTGTACAATTATGTACATGTATATTTTGCCCATTATAAAATACCCACAGGAAGACAAATTGTATAAACATGAAATAAGATAATACAAGTAGGGGTTTTAGTATTTTCTCCCCATAACCTAGAAGATCATGTTGTGCCTCCTCCACTGGGGTGTACACACCCTGCACGGGAGACCATTGCCATAACCATTGGAAAACAGAGGTCTGACTTAACACCATGCATTTGCATCCATGATTTCTATCAAATGTACATATACTTCCTTCTCAGCTCTAACAACTTTTTATTTCAGCATGACCATGGCTCATTCCTCTACCTTAGCATCAGCAGTGAGCACTTAGATAAAGGGTTTGTCATAATGTGGTAAATTTAGATCTCAAGGTTATAAAAACTGCTATTATTTTTTGAGTTCCTGCTCCGGAATAGTTAATTTACCAGGTATTGAACATTCTTTATTTTATATGACCCTCTCAGCAGTTATGCATCAGAATATGATTCCAATATTACATATGAGGACTCAAAGTCTCCGAAGAACAAAAGAAAATGGTTTGCCCAAGATTTCTGAGCTAGTAACATGATAAGAGCTAGAGCTCCAAATTCTGTGTCCCTTTTACCACAGCCTCCAGTGGACAAGGTAAATCCTGTAAATATATTAAATGGTTGAACAGTATTTGAGCCAAAATTTCTCTGACACTAGTGTGTATGCCTGTTTCACCAGGCCTTTCAGCTCCTAGCAAGGTTATCTGTTTGTGCCCTTCTTGTCTTTCTTCTGCTAAAAGAATGGGGTTTCTAGTGCAGGGCTAATTCATGAGGAAATAGCTACCTTCCAATGTTTCAGGAATTTGAGTTCCCTTTAAAAGAAAGAAAAAAAGGCATGGTATATGATGGAGTAATAACAACTCTATAAGTGCCTTAATAATTAGTGGTCTTAGGTACAGAAATTCTGCTGTGGGTCAAATGAATAGTGAAACAAATTTAGGCCTGGAATAAAAATTTTTATTGTAAAATATGCCTGTGATGGGACATCAGGGATTCACTAAATCAACAGATATTTTTGACAAGTTATTGTGTATCAGGCACCGTGGCACACTATAACTAGCATTTATTGCATGAGCAATACCAATGAAGAGAGCCAATTATGGAGGATAATTGGGAGATAATAATACTATCATGTGTTGAGTGACTCATAAGCTTAGAGTCTTTACATATGCGTTATTTCTAAGTTTCGCAGTACTTTTTCAAGGTAGGTATTATTATTTTCTATTTCTTTTACAGATTTAGAAGATGCAACTCAATCAGGTTCTAATTCCAAAGCTTATGGTTTCTTCAAAAACCAAGCTAAATCTACACACTTATTAACAAGAATTCCTCACCCCAGCTTGCTGAGCAATGAAAGTATTGCTTAAATCCCTCCTCTCTCTGACAGGAGTAGACTCTTTCTATAGCTATATTGAGTCCCCTGGTCTGGTTACTAAATGTTGTTATGACCTTTGTTACCATCAAAGACCTTTTGCTCCAGTTAGAGAATATTATGAAGGTAGTAATGTGTCTCATTTTTAATGGAGAAACAATTGGATGGACCCTCCCTTGGTTACAGATTGAAATATAAAATCAATGTTTCAGTCTTCTCTGGCAGATGAATGGAAAGAGTTTCATAGTGTGCTGAATTGGTGTTTCTCAGAGAACATTTCAGTCCTATGTAAATGCACACTGCTTCCCTTCTTCACATGCTAATGTTTTCCATTAAAGCAAATGCTCTGCTGGTATTTTTTAAAATATAAATCACAGAAATCTGATTGAAAATCAAGAACTGTACCAATTTCATTGCACTAGTCTTAAAAATTCTGTACATACCTTGATGCTCTAAACCTGTATCCTATACAGTCAAGGAATGCAGACTGATCTCCTTCCTATCCCTGAACTCTGTCAATGCACATAAATGAGACTCATAAATCTCCACTTGAGGACTTATTCTACTCTGTTTTGAAACCAAGTAACCCTTTAGTCAATTTTAAAAAAGACAAAATAGTTCACGTCACGGCTTGGTGATATATAATCCAGTATTTATTATTATTAATTAATAATAAGAATTAATATTAATAATAATAATAAAACAGCTGCCAATATTTCTTATGTATTCCTTTCAGTTTTATTGAGATATGATTGACATACAGCATTGTATAAGTTTAAAATGATGTATCATAGAATTATACACTTGAAACCTATATAATTTCATTAACCATTGTCACCCCCCATAAATTTAATGTAAAATAAACAAATAAATAAGTATGTAAAAATAAAATAAAATGTACAGCTTAATGACTTAATATATTTACTGAAATAAGTATCATGGTAAGTTTATATCCACCCTCTCACATAGATACCAAAAACAAGAAAAAACTTTTTTCTTTGTGATGAGAACTTTTAAGGTTCATTCTCTTAGCAACTTTCAAATGCATCATATAGCAGTGATAACTATAGTCATCATGTTGTGCATTACATTCCCAGTTCTTATTTATGTTATAACCGGAAGTTTTCATTTTTTGACCACCTTCTTCCAATTTGTTCTCCCCCCACTCCTGTCTCTGATAGCCACAAATCTGATGTCTTTTTCTGTATTAGGTCTCCAGAAATTATTCATCTTTTAACTGAAAGTCTGTACCCATTAATCAATAGCTCCCAATTTTTTCTTAAACTCTCCCCAACCCTACCTTCTGGTAACTACCATTATACTCTCTATTACTATGGGTTAAACTTTTTTTGTTCCACGCGTATGTAAGAACATGTGATATTTGCCTTTCTCTAACTTATTTCACTTAGTATAATGTCCTTAAGTTTCATTCATGTGTCACAAATGGCATGATGTTTTTCTTTTTATGTCCAAGTAATATTTCACTGTGTATAAATACCACATCTCTTTTCATTCTTCCACTGATGAACTTTTAGATTGTATCCATGTCTTGGCTATTATGAATAATACTACAATGATCATGGGGGTGCAGATATCTCTTTGAGATAGTGATTTATTTCCATCAAATATATAAGAGTGGATTGCTGGATCATACCATAGTTCTATTTTTAATTTTTAGAGAAACATTCATAGTGTTTTTCATAGTGGCTATCCAAATTTACAGTCCCATTAACAGGACACAAGGATTTCCTTTTCTCCATATCGACCTCAAACTTATTATCTTTTGACTTCTTGATAATAGCAATCCTAACAGGTGTGATGTGATATCTCATTGTGATTTTCATTTACAGTTTCCTGATCAGTAATGTTGAGCATCTTATCTGTTTTTTAGACTTATTTGTTTATTTATTTATTTATTTTTAGAGACAGGGTAAGGAAGAGAGGAAGAGGATAAGACAAACATTTACGTGAGAGAGAAATATTGATCAGTTGCCTCTTGTATGCACCCTGACTGCTGGGACCTAACCCTCAACCCAGGCATGTGCTCTGGGAATCAGAAAGGCGAGCTTTGACTTTGCGGTACAATGCCCAACCAACTGAGCCTCACCAGTCAGGGCACCTGTTGGCCAATTGTATGTCTTCTTTGGAAAATGTCTATTTAGGTCCTTTGCCCCTTTTAACTGCGTTGTTATTGTTGTTGTTATTATTATTATTATTTTGCTCTTGACTTGTATGATTTCCTTACATATTTTGAATGTTAATTATGATTTGCAAATATTGGTTTTCATTCCATGGCTTACCTTTTCATCTTGTTTGTTTCCTTTGCTGTGAAAAAAATTTTAGTTTGATATGGTCCCACTAGTCTATTTTTGCTTTTACTGTGCATGCTTTTGATGTCATTCCAAAAACTCACATGAAGACAAATGTCAAGTAGCTTTACTCCTATGTTTTCTTTTACAAGTTACAGATTCAGATTTCAATCTTTAATCCATTTTCAGTTCATTTTTCTGTATGGTGTAAGAGAGGGATCCAATTTCATTCTTTTATTTGTATATATAGAATTTTCCTAACACCATTTATTGAAGAGACATTTTCCCCATTTTGTATTCTTGGCACCTTTCTTGAAATTTAGTTGATTGTATATTCATGGATTTATTTCTGTGCTCTATGTTGTTTTATTGGCCTGTGTTTGCTTTTATGCCAGAACCAGACTATTCTGAATATTATAGCTTTTTGTGAGGATTTGTTTGAAATCAGGAAGTTTGATGCATCACCTTTGTTCTTTCTCAAAATTACTGTAGGTATATGGTGTCTTTTGTGATACTATATGTATTTTAGAATTGTTTTTCTATTTCTGTGAAACACGCACTTGGAATATTGATAGGAATTGCATTGAATCCGTACATAGTTTTTGATAGAATAAGTATTTTAACAATTCTTCCATTTATTTGTATCCTTTTTATTGCTTTCATCAATGTTTTATAGCTTTTGGTGTACTGATATTTCACCCTATTGTTAAATTTCTTTCTAAGTATTTTGTTCTTTATGTTGGTATAATAATGGGGTGTTTTCTTAATGTTTTTATGGGGGGCAGTTTCTTGTTAGTGTAAAGAAATGCAACAAGTTGTTTTATGTTGATTTTGTATCCTGGAACTTTACAGCGTTCATTCATTAGTTTCAACATTTTAAAAATAGCGATTAGAATTTTCTATATATAAGATTCTGGCATCTGCGAACAGAAATAATTAAACCTCTTTATTTATGATTTGTAGGCATTTTATTTCTTTTTCTTGCCCAATTGCTTTAGCTAGAACTTCCAGTACTACATAGAATACAAGTAATGAGAGTGGGCACACTTGTCTTATTCTTCATCTAAGATCTATTGCTTCATGATTCAGACTTGGTAGGTTGTATGTTTCTAGAAATTTATCTATTTTTTTCAAGGTTACCCAATTTGTTGGCTTTTGAATCTTCACAGTAGTCTCTTATGATCCTTGTATTTAAGTGGTATTGGCTGTAATATTGTTTCTTTCATTTATAATTTTATTTATTTGAATCTACTCTTTTTTTTTATGGTTAACCTAGCTAAAGATTTTTCAGTTTTTTACCTTTAAAAAAAAACTACTCAGTATTGTTGACATTTTAAAATATTTTCCTATTCTCTATATTTTCTAATCTGACCTTGGTTATCTCCTTTCTTTTGCTAACTTTGTTCATAGCTTGTTCTTTTTATAGTTCTTTCAGGTTTAAAATTAGGTTGATTTTTGAGATTATTTTTCTTAATACAGCATTTATTACTATAACTTTCCATCTTAGAACTGCATTAGCTACTTCTCACAAGTTTGGTATGTTGTGTTTCCATTTTTGTCTGTTTTAAGCTATATATTAATTTCCATTTTGATTTCTTCTTTGACCTGGTTGTTCAGGGGTGTATATAATTTCTTCATATTTGTGATTTTTCAAGGTTTCCTCCTGTTCTTAATTTTTAGTTCCATATCATTTGGCATAAAAAATACTTGCTATGATTAAAATCTTGTTAAATTTGCTAAGATTTGTTTTTGTTTTGTAGTTACCATGAGCTTACATGAGACAGGTATAACACTTTGTTTCAAACTAATAATAACTTAACTTCATTTCCATATACCTTATTTGTATCACACTTTATGTTGTTGGTATCACAATTTGCATATTTTTATATTTATATATTCATTAAAATTATTGTAGCTATAGTTATTTTAATACTTCTTTTAACCTTTATACTACAAAGTGATTACCACACCACAATATTACAGTATTAGAGTATTTTGTATTTGATATTACATTTACCTTTAAAAGTATGGTTTACATTTTTATGTTTCTGTGCTACTAATCGGTGTCGTTTCATTTCAAGTCGAAGAACTCCTTTCAGCATTTTCTTTAATGTAGGCCTAGTGCTAATGAATTACCTCACTTTTTTATTGTCTTACAAAGTATTTATCTCGCTTTCATTTCTGAAGGACAACTTTGCAGAGTAAAGTAGCCTGAGTTGGCATTTTTTTTCTTTCACAAGTTTGAATATATCACTCCACTCTCTTGACCTGTAAGGTTTCTTCTCAGAAGTCTGCTGATGGTCTTCAAAGGATTCCTTTGTAAATGACAAACTTCTTTGCTCCTGTGGCTTTAAAAATTACCTTTGTCTTTGATTTTTGACAGTTTTATGTGTTGGAGAAGATCTCTGCGAGTTGTTTGGGGACCTATGAAGTTCATGAACTTGGATTTCCTAAGCTCTACCAAGATTTTCATTGTTCTCAGTCATTATTTTCTTAAGTAAGCTTTCTTCCCTCTTTCTTGTCCTCATGGGAGTCTAATAATGCACAGATTGTTTCTTTTAATTATGCCCCATTAAATTCTGTAAGCTTTATTTATTCCTTTTTATTCTATTTTCTCTTTGCTTTTCTGACTCGATAATTTCCAATGTCTGTTCTCTCTTTGAGCTTGCTGTTTCTTTCATCTGTTTGGTAGAATCTGATGTTGACACTCTTGAATTACTTAGTTCAATCATTGTATTCTTCAGCTACAAACTTTTTATTTGGTTCATTTCCACACTTTCTATCTGCTTGTTGAATTCCTCAGTTTGTTCTTGTATTGTCTTCCTGATTTTGTTAAGCTGTGTTCTCTGTAGCTCTCTGAGCAGATTTAAAAGTATTTTCAATTTTTGTTGGGCAATTCATGTATCTACATTTCTTTGGTGTCATGTACTGGAAGTTTACTGTTTCCTTTGGTGATGTCACATTTCTCTGTTTTTTACCCCCCTCAGGATCCCTGTAGACTTGCATAGTTCTCTGCACATATGAAGAAGCACTGACATATTTCAGATTTTACTGACTGATTTCAGTAAAGCAAGGTCTTTATCTGCAGGTGGAGGCATGCTGGAACATGCTATGAACCCAGGTCTAGAAGTATGGGGGACCAAGTGCAAGGATGTGTGGAATCTCCAAGTCCAGGGGGTGTGGTGTCTTATTGGCTCAAGTAGGTGGGACCCATAACTTTGACAACTGCAGGGTTCTTGCTGAGAGCTGCAAGTGGTCTTCTGTGACTGCAGGTTCTGTTGGGGTCCTCAGTAGTACATCCAGGTCCAGTGGCTAGCAACCAAGGCATACAGTTTTGGTGGCCAGACCTGGTGGTGTACACATGCTCAGCTGCAAGGGCCAGCTGCAGATGCCTGTGTAGTGGCAAGGGGTGGCTGTAAACTTAGACATAGTGGTGAGGCCCAACACCACTTATTAGTAGGCAGGGCCAACTGGGGGTACATGAGAAGCTACAGGGGCCTTGGTCATTGATGTACACTTCTGTGGCTGCAGGGGTTAGTCAGAAGCACAGGCACAGTGGTGGAGGGGTTGGCTGTGGAGATCTAGGCTTGTGTCTTGCACATGCACAGCTACAGAGGCCTGAGATGCCTGCTGGAACAGGTTGTAGGCCAGACCATCCACAACAGCACTGGCTGGAGTAGTTCAACTTGGGAGTGGGATGGGTGACAGCAAGGAACTCTGCAATTGGCGCTGGAAACACAAAAACAGGTGTGGCCCTCTGGCAAAATTTGCAAGGAGACAAGTTCCTCAGTGATGAAATTTGCATGAAACAGTAGGTCCATAGTGTCTGAAAGGGTTGTTTCCGTGGTCAGCAGTGAAGGCTGCTGGAATTTTCAACAGAGTAGGCACTGTGAATTGCACTTGCTCTTACTATGTTGTTGATATTGGTAGCCCCTGTTCTTCTGTTATTAATCATCTTTAGGTATCATAGCTTTACAGTGTTTGGGTAGGATTGAACTATAGTAGTTCCTTCATGTAGTGCTCCCAAAAGCTAGAGAAACTGCTTGCTCATCTCACTTTCCTTTTCCTGGTGAGGGAAATTCTCTCACCAGGAATTCCTTTTGGCACTGAGCAGTGTTAATCTTGGGGATTGGATCGTGTGGACTAAATGAAACTGGTATTTCTGCCCCCTTCTATGGTTATTCTCAGGTCCTATGGTTCCACTATGTTGCTGAAGCTTCTTATGTGGAGCTCTCTCAGAACTATTTTATTTGTGAAGATGTCTAATTGTTGTTCTTGATGGGGAATGCAGAATGGGGTCCTCTACTCTGCCGTATTTATGATGTTACTTTCTGTTTGCTTCTTATGACCAGAACCCATCTTTTGCCCATGTTTATCTGTATTGAGTTGCTTTCTTCTTCTAGTCATGTCAACCCTTAAATTTCTTTGCCTTATAAGTACAGTTTTCTATTGCCTGTTATCACAGTCATTTGATACCACACTGTAACCAGCTTCATATGCTTTATCCAATTGTTTTTTCCCGCAAGCTCTCCAAGATCCTCCCCTAATTTAGAGGTGGCAGGGTGTGTGTGTGTGTGTGTGTGTGTGTGTGTGTTGGGGGTGAGGGATGCAGATGTCAATATAACATAGTGGTTCCCTAAATTCTTTTATTATTTTCAAAGTTTTTTTGTTCTACATATTTTGAAAGATTTTTGTCTGCCAAACTGCATTTATTAGTCATTTGTGTTTTTATATTTTAATAAAAATCAGATATATAAAAGTTAAAGTTTCTAATCACATTCAGTAATCATTATCAGACACCTACTAGGTAGCAGGCACTGTTAAGTGAAGGGGGAAAAAAAGAAAAAAAGATTACTTAAAACTGTTTTTAAAATTTTTTCATTTGATTCATTCCCTGAAACTGCCCTACAGGGGGTCAGATGTGAAGGAGATGCCAAACTGTGGGGCTGAGAATGAACCTGATATACATGGACTTGCACAATGCTGATGGTCCACCTTGGATTGGTGAAGGAGTTCCTGGGGACAGGGGACATATGTCAGGAAGGGCTGGGGTTTGAGAGCATGTTTCTAGGAATTTACCCATTTTGTTCAGATTGCCCAATTTTTTTGGCATATAGTCGTTCATAATATTTTCTTACAATCCTTTGTATTTCTTTGATGTCAGTTGTTACTTCTCCCTTTCATTTCTGATTTTGTTTATTTGGGTCCTCTCTCATTTTTTCCTGAAGAATCTGGTTAAAAGTGTGTCAATCCTGTTTATCTTTACAAAGAACTAGCTCTTGGTTTCATTGCTCTTTTGTATTTTTTGTCTTTATTTCATTTATTTCCACTATAATCTTTATTATTTCTTTCTTTCTACTTATTTTGGGCTTTGTTGTTAATTTTTAGCTGTTTTAGGCATAAATTTAGATTGTTTATTTGAGATTTTTCTGCATCTTGAGATAGGCCTGCATTGCTATAAATTTTTCTCTTAGAATTGCCTTTGCTGTGCCCCATAGATTTTGGGTTGTGTGTTCATTTTAACTTGTCTCCAGGAAACTTTTTATTTCTTCCTTGATCTCATTGTTGAGCCATTCATTGTTTAATAACATGTTATTTAGCCCCTGTGTGTTTGTATTGTTTTCACTTTTTTTTCTTCTAATTGAAGTCTAGTTTCATACCATTTTGTGGTCAGAGAAGATGGTTGATATGATTTCAATCTTCTTGATAACATTAAGACTTGTTTTTAAAACATTTTTAGTATATTTTATTGATTATGCTATTACAGTTGTCCCATTTTTTTCTCTTCCTTTTATCCCCTCCACCCTGTACCATGCTTTATGCTGAGTAAAATAAGCCAGGCAGTGAAAGACAGATACCATATGGTCTCACCTATAAGTGGAACCTAATCAACAAAATAAACAAGCAAGCAAAATATAACCAGCAACATTAAGACTTGTTTTGTGTCCTGACATGTGGTCTGTCTTTGAGAATGTTTCATGAGCACTTGAAATAAATGTGTATTCTGCTGCTTTGGGATGAAATGCTCTATAAATATCAGTTAAATCCATCTGATCTAGTATGTCATTTAAGGCCACTGTTTGTTGATTTTTTTGTCTGCGTCATTTATCCATCGATGTCAATGGGGTGTTAAAATCCCCTACTATGACTGTATAACTGTTGATTTCTCCCTTTATGTCCACCAAGATTTTCTTTACACATTTAGGTGGTCATATATTGGGTGCATTAATACTTACAAGGGCTATATCCTCTTGTTGGACCAGTCCCTTTAGCATTATGTAATGTCCTTCTTTGTCTTTTGTTATGGCCTTTGTTTTGGTCTATTTCATCTTATATGAGTATTGCTACCCCAGCTTTTTTTTGTTTGTTTGTTTCTATTTGCATGGAATATATTTTTTCCATCCTTTTTCTTTCAATCTGTATGTACCTTTCTTCTGAGGTGGGTATCTTGTAGACAGCATATATATTGGTATTGTTTCCTTATCCATCCATATACCCTATGTCTTTTGGGTCTTTTCATTTTTTAAGATTTTATTCATTTATTTTTCAAGAGAGGGGAAGGGAGGGAGAAAAAGTAGAACAGAAACATCAACGTGCAAGAGATATGTCAATTGTTGGTTGCCCTTTGCATGCCTCCAACCAGGGGCCGGGCTCACAACTCAGGCATGTACCATGACCGGGAATCTAACCAGAAACATTTGGTTCACAGGCTGGCACTCAATCTACTGAGCCACACCAGCTAGGTTTACCCTATGTCTTTTGATTGGTGCACTGAATCTGTTTACATTTAAAGTAATTATTGATAGGTACTATTTATTGCCATTTTATTCTTTATACCTATTTTCTTCCCTCTCTCCTTTTCTTTCTTCTTCTTAAAGAAGACCCTTTAATGTTTCTTGTAATACTAGTTGGGTGGTAATGAACTCCTTTTGCTTTTTGTTTTATTTTATTTTATTTTTGTTCTGGGAAGTTATTTACTTTGCTTTCAATTTTTAATGATAACCTTGCTGGATAGAATATTCTTGGTTGTAGGTCCTTGCTTTTCATCTCTTTGAATATCTCATGCCAATCCCTCCTGACTTGAAATGTTTCTGTTGAGTAATCACCTGACAGCCTTATGGGAGGTCCCTCATAGGTAACTATAACTGTCTATCTCTTTATGCTTTTAAGATTCTCTCTTTGTCTTTAACCTTTGCTATTTTAATTATGGTATATCTTGGTGTGAGCCTCCTTGGGTTCATTTTGATTGTGATTCTCTGAACTTCTAGAATTTGAGTGGCTTTCTTCTTTACCAGGTGAGAAAAGTTTACAGCCATTATTTTTCCAAAAATGTTCTTGATCCCTTGCTCTCTTCTCATTCTAGTGCCCCTCTGGTGCAGATATTGGTATGCTTGATGTTGTCTGACAGGTCCCTTAGACTTTCCTAATTTTAAAAAAATTATCTTTTCTTTCTGATGCTCTGTTTGGGTGCTTACTGTTAATTTGGTCTCTGAATTGCTGATTTGATTATCTGCTTCATCTAACCTGCTGCTAATTCCTTCTAGCATATTCTTCACTTCAGATATTGCTTTCTTAATTTCTGATTGGTTCTTTTTATGGTTTATATGTCTTTTTTTAATGCTTACTATTTCTTTGTTTAAGCTTTCACTGAGGTCATTCATTCTCCCCTAAGGTCCTTAAGCATCTTTATAACCATTGTTTTTGAACTCTGCATTGGTATATTGGTTGCTTTCATTCTATTTAATTATTTTTGGAGGGATTTCTCTTGTTCTTTCATTCAGGGTATGTACTTTGTTTCCACATTGTGTCTGCCTTTCTGTGTTTGTCTCTGTATATTGGATAGTTCTGCTATGTCTCCCAAACTTCTTATGTTGGTTTCATGTTGTAGGTGTCTTGTGGGACTCAGTGGTGCAATATTCTAGATCACCTCAGCTAGATGCCCCAAGAACATCTCTTCTGTGGGTTATGTGCACCCTCCTCTTGTAGTTGAGTATTGAATTCTGCTTACCTGTTCATTGTTGGGTTTAGCCCTCGGGCTGGCTGACTGCAAGAATAGACCTCAATCACACCGTATGAGCTGCTGTGCTGGCTATACTCCCCGAGGTGGAGTTGTTTCCAGGAGGGTTTGTTGCCTGGCAGGATGTCCTTTTGAGTGTGCCACTTGTGTGTTTATTTGGGTCAAATTTTTGTGTGGTCTGAAGCGCCCTACTGATTGTGTTGGTTCTGCGTTCACTTGGGAGTGTTCTGGTGCAAATCAATGTCAAAAACTGCCTATAGCCAGCCTTAAGTTTTCTGTCTGGATCTACTATGCTCTTCATTGTTTACAGATGCCTCTACTAGGCCTCGGTGTGCACGGGAGGAGCCAAGCTGTGTACAAGAGTCAGCTTCCTCCAGGTCTGATCTGGGGCAGATCAATAAAAGGGTCAGTGGACCCTGAGGTTCACCTCCACCTGTTGACTGCTTTACCAACACTTGAGGTTTTCTGGTCTTTCTCATGAGCCTTCCATTGAAAGACTGTAGAGTAGGCTCAAGCTGGCCTCAACCCACAGACCCTTTCACAAAATATGAGGTCAGTAGAGTAGGGAGACTGGTGTCGGGAGGACCAGGCTGGTGGATCTGCTTGAAGGCAGCACGGTCAAGAAAATGACCCCTAATCCAGAGCCATACCACTCATACTGTGCTTGATTATTCGACCCTAGCTCCCCCAGAAGGAGCACACTGCAGGCTCAGGTTGGGTGCATCCAGCTTGCCCCTGTGTAGGAGCAAACTCAGCAGGGTGGGGCCTCCGGGATTCAAAGGGACAGGTCAAATGAGTGTCCTTTTGGTGGAGTGACATGGGCCTAGCCTTCAGCAGGGGAAAATGTCCCCCATGCTGGAGCCACACAACCCATTGCCCATCTGAGTCCTGGCCTAGAGCCTCCTAGAAGATTTGCTCCAAAGTTCTGGCTCTGCACAGCACGGCGATCTCCTGCAGGGCTGAGCTCAGCAGAGCAGGGCCACTGGGAGTCAGTAGGAAAGGTTAAATGAGTCTCCCACTGGTGGAGTGGCACAGGCTGAGAACACAGGAGAGCTAAGAATGAATGGCCCCCCCATGTTGGAAAAGTTCTTAGCATATCGATCAAAGCTGTTTTTAAATTCTTAGTCTGATAATTCCAACATTCCAGCCATGTCCAATTCTGATGCTCACTCACTTTGAACTTTTTTTTTTTGGTTTTTGCTTGCCATGTAAGTTTTATTGCTAGCTGGTAATGATGTACCTAGTAAAAGTAACTGCTGTAAGTAAATCTTTAGTAATGTGGTGGAATGGGGAAATGTTCTATAGTCCCTTGATCAGGTCTCAGTCTGTTAGTGAGGCTATTCCTCTAGCCTCTTAAGTTCGCAAGTGTTTCTTAATATTTCCTCCCTAATTATTATGTTGACGGGGACAGCCAAAGTGGGCTGGAGTTAGGTACTTCCCTTTTCCTAGGTGAAAGTCTAGAGTGGGCTATAGACCCATTTTCCTGGGTAAATAGATCTCTGATAAAACCACAGAAGATTAGGCTCTTGTTAAATAGTTTCACGAGGGCAGTCCTTTTTAAAAACAGAGTGTTTTGGCATATTTCAACATAATTCCAGTATTTATAATGAGAACCTGTTTGCATTACTGGAAGTGAAGTTCACAAAATCATGGTGGCTCCCCTATAACTAGGTCTCTTGGAGTTTTTTTAAAGACTGTTTTTTAGAGCAGTTTTCAGTCTACAACAAAATTGATGTGAATATAAAGAAATTTCTAGTGTGCTCATAGTCCCACACTTGCATTGCCATTATCAACGTTATTCTCCAGAATGGTATCTTTTTTTAACTTGGAATGAATCTGCATTGACACATCATAATCACTGAAAATCTATAATTTACCTTAGGGTTCATTTTTGTTGTACATTCTGTGGGTGTGGGTATTATATATACATTCTTATAATATCATACAGAGTATTTTCCCTGTCTTAAAAATACTCTGTGTTTTGCCTATTTATCTCTCCCCCAACCCAACCCTGTAAACTACTGATCTTTTTACTGCTTCCATAGTTTTGACTTTTCCAGAATGTCATTTAGTTGGAATGATACAGTATGTAGTCTTTTCAGATTGGCTTCTTTCACTTAGTAGTGTGAATTTAAGTTTCCTCCATGTCTTTCTATGGTTAATAGCTCATTTTTCTTTAGCATTGAATAGTATTCCATTGTCTGGATGTAACGGTTTATCCATTCAACTACTGAAGGACATCTTGGCTGCTACCAAGTTTTGATAATTATGAATTAAAACTCTTATAAACATCTGTGTGCAGGTTTCTGTGAGGACATAAGTTTTCATCTCCTTTAAATAAATATCAAAAAGCAGAATTGCTAGTAAGAATATGTTTAGTTTTATAAGAAACTGCCTAATTGTTTACAAAATGGCTGTACACTTTTGCTTTGCCACAAGCTACAACTGAGAGTTCCTGTTACTCGAAGTTCTCATCAGTATTTGGTATTGTCAGTGTTCTAGATTTTGCCCATTCTAACAGGTGTATAGTGATATCACATTTTTTGTTTTAATTTGAATTTCCTAGATGATGTGTTGTGGAACATTCTTCAATATCTTTATTTGCCATCTGTATGTCTTCTTTGGTGAGGTGTCTGTTAAGGTTTTTGGCACATTTTAGAATCAAGTTATGTTTTTCTTATTCTTGAGTTTTATGAGTTCTTGGTATATTTTGGATGACAGTTGTTTATCATTTATGTCATTTGCATGTTTTCTCTAAGTCCATGGCCTGTCTTCTTATTCTCTTGACATTGTCTTTCACAGAGCAAAAATTTTAATTTTAATTAAATCCAGTTTATCGATTATTTATTTCATGGACTGTGTCTTTGGTGTTGTACCTAATAAGCCACCACCATACACAAGGTCATCTTGATTTTTTCCTATGTTATCTTCTAGGATTTTTATAATTTTTATTTTATATTTTATTTTAAGAACACTTTGAGTTAATTCTTGTGAAGGGTGTAAGGTTTGCGTCTAGGTATTTTTTTGCATGCGGATTCCCTCTTGTTACAGCACTATTTGTTGGAAGCCTATCTTTGCTCCATTGTAATATATTTTCTCATTTGTCAAACATCTGCTGACTACAGTTGTAGGAGTCTGTTTCTGGGCTCTCCATTCTGCTCCATTTATGTATTTGTATATTATTTTATGAATACCACAGTCTGTTGATTACCATAGCTTTATAATAATTCTTGAAGTCAGGTAGCATCATTCCTCCAACCTTATTTTTTACTTTCAATATTGTTTTCACTATTTTGGGTCTTTAGCCTCTCCATATAAACTTTAGAACCATGTTGCCAATGTCCCTAAAATAACTTGCTAGGATTTTTATTGGGATTGTATTTAATCTGTAGATCAATTTAAGATGAATTCACATTTTGACAATATTGAGTCTTCTTATCCATAAACATGGAATATCTCTCCATTTATATAGATTTTCTTTGATTTTATTCATCACCCTGGAGTTTTTAGCTCTCAGACTTGTGTATACTGAGCTTTCAGTAATCTGTTAATTACATTTCAGGTGCTCTTACATTAACATTGGCTCCTAAAGTAGTTTCTGATCATAAGGTATGATTCTCTGTAGCCTTTTGTCTGTCTTTCCAATTTGGAGAGCAGCAGTTTATCCTGTAACCTCACTTCTTTTATAATCTGAGAAAACTTAATTATTGTTCATTTTGTTTAACTTTTTTTACTTGTTAGAATGGAGTGGTTACTTCGAAGATCTTTACATGTATAACTAGAAACAGAAGTCCCTATCTGTTTCCCAGAATTGCTGTTCCATTTCAAATTCTCAGTCAAATATGAGAGATTCACTTTCTCAACATTTGGTATTATTATCTTTTTACTTTAGCTGTTCTAATAAATATGTAGTGATATTTCTTTTTTAAAATTATTGTTCTATTACAGTTGTCCCAATTTTGCCCCATTATCTCCCCTGCCCTGCCCACCGTCTACTCCCACAGTCAATCCCCACACGATTGTCCATCTCCATGGGCCATGTATACTTCTTCTTTAACTAGACCCTTCCCCTTCTTTCCTCCCTTGTCCCCCTCATCCCTCCCCTCTGGATTCTGTCAGCCTGTTCCTTGTTTCAATGCCTCTGGTTCTATTTTGCTTGTTTGTTTGTTTTGTTCATTAGGTTCCTGTTATAGGTAAGATCATATGGTATTTGTCTTTCACTACCTGGCTTATTTCACTTAGCATAATGCTCTCCAGATCCATCCATGCTGTCTCAAAGGGTAGGAGTTCCATCTTTCTTTCTGCTGCACAGTATTCCATTGTGTAAAGGTGCCACAGTTTTTGGTCCACTAATTAAAGATGGGCACTTAGGTTGCTTCCAGCACTTAGCTGTTGTAAACTGTGCTGCTATGAACATTGGGGTGCATAGGTTCTTTTGAATTGGTGTTTCAGGATTCTTAGGGTATAATCCCAGCAGTGGTATTGCTGGGTCAAAAGGCAGTTCCATTTTCAGTTTTTTGAAGAAATTCCATACTGTTTTTCACAATGGTCGAACCAGTCTGCATTCCTACAAACAGGGCACTAGGGTTCCCTTTTCTCTGCATCCTTGCAAGCATTTGTTGTTTGTTGATTTGATAATGATGGCCATTCTGACTGGTGTGAGGTGATATCTCATTGTGGTTTTAATTGCATCTCCCTAATGGCTAGTGATGCTAAGCATCCTTTCATGTGTCTCTGGGGTCTGTGTATGTCCTTGGAGAAGTGTCTGTTCAGGTCCTTTGCCCATTTTTTAATTGGGTTGTTTGTCTTCGTGGTGTTGAGTCATATGAGTTCTTTATATATTTTGGAGATCAAGTCCTTGTCTAATGTATCATTGGTAAATATATTTTCCCATATGGTTGGTTCCCTTTTCATTTTGCTGATGATTTCTTTATCTGTGCAGAAGCTTTCTAATTTGATATAGTCCCATTTGTTTATTATTTCCTTTATTTCTCTTGCTCTAGTGGATGTATCAATGAAAATATTGCTGTGTGGGATACCTGAAATTTTACTACCTATGTTTTCCTCTAGGACTTTTATGGTGTCATGGCTTATGTTTGTCTTTTCTCCATTTTGAGTTTATTCTGATGTATGAGATAAGCTAACTTTCATTTTTTTGCCTGTACAATTCCAGATCTCCTAGAACCATTAGTTGAAGGAGCTATTTTTACTCCATTTTATGCATCTGCCCCCTTTGTCAAATATTAATTGACCATAGAGACATGGGTTTATTTCTGGGCTCTCTATTTGGTTCCACTGATCTATGTGTCGGTTCTTATGCCAGTCCCAGACTGTTTTGATTACAGTGGCCTTGTAGTACAGCTTGATATCAGGTATTGTGATTCCCTCCTACTTAGATCTTCTTTCTGAAGATTTCTGAGGCTATTCAGAATTGTTTTTGCTTCCATGTGAATTTTTGAAATATTTTTTCTATATCTGTGAGATATGTCATTGGTATTTTAATAGGTATTTCATTGAATCTATGAATTGCTTTGTGTTGTATGGACATTTTATGCTTCCGTTCATCCATGTCTTCCTTAATTTCTTTCTTCACTGTTCTGTACTTTTCTGAGTACAGATCTTTTACAACCTTGGTTAAGTTTAATCAGAGGCACTTTTTTTTGTTGTTGTCATAGTAAATGGGATTTTTTTCCTAGTTTCTGTTTCTCATATTTCATTGTTGGTGTACAAAAATGTCTTCAATTTCTGAATATTGACTTGTATCCCACTGTTTTGTCAAATTCATTTATTTGGTCGAGTAATTTTTTATTTTTAATTAAAAAAAATTTTAATTGTTGTTCAAGTACAGTTTTGTCCATTTTTGAGTAATTTTTTGGTGGAGACTACGGGACTTTCTAGGTACATTATCATGTCATACACAAATAATGACAGTTTTATTTCCTCCTTTCATGTTTGGATGCCTTTTATTTCTTTTCCTTGACTGATCGCTGTGGCTAGAACTTACAGTACTATGTTGAATAAAAGTGGAGAAAGTGGACATCCTTGTCTTGTTACTGATCTTAGGGGAAAGTTTTTATATTATGCCAGTTGAGTATGTTGGCTGTAGTTTTCTCATATATAGCCTTCAGTATATTGAGGTATGCTCCCTCTGTTCTCACTTTGCTAAGGGATTTTCACCATAAATGGGTGTGGTACTATATCAAAAGCTTTTCCAGCATGTATTGATATGATCATGTGAGTTTTATCTTTCCTTTTGTTCATGTGGTGTATTATGTTTATTGATTTGTGAATATGTACCATCCTTGCATCCCTGGGATGAATCCCACTTGATCATGGTGGATGACTTTTTAATGTATTGTAGGATGTGGCTTGTCAATATTTAATTGAGAATTTTAGTGTCTATGTTCATTAGTGATATAAGCCTGTAGTTTTCTTTCTTTGTTGTGTCTTTACCTGGTTTTGTAATTAGGATAATACTGGCCTCATAAGAAGAGTTTGGGAATCTTCCTTCTTGAATTTTTGGAATAGTTTGAGAAGGATAGTAGTCACCTCTTCACTAAATATTTGGTAATATTCACCTGTGAATCTGTACCGTCCAGGGCTTTTGTGTGCCGGAAGTTTTTTGAATACCGCTTTAATTTCCCTAGTTGTTATTGATCAATTCAGCCTTTCTGCTTCTTCTTGATTCAGTTTTGGGAGATTATAGGTTTCTATAAATTTGTTCATTTAGCTCAGGTTGTCAAATTTCTTTTCAAATAGCTGTTCATAGTAATTTCTGACAAGGTTTTGTATTTCTGTGGTATCAGTTGAAATTTCTCCTCTTTTGTTCCTAATTTTATTTATTTGGGTCCTTTTTTCTTCATGAGTCTGGTTAAAGGCTTTTTGATTTTGTTTATCTTTTCAAAGAACTAGCTCCTGTATTTATTGATACTTTGAATTGTACTTTTACTCTATGTCATTTAAATCTTCTCTGTCTCTGATTATTTCCTTACTCCTATTTGCTCTGGGTTTTGTTTGTTGTTGTTTCTCTAGTTCTTATAGATGTATGGTTAGGTTGTTTATTTGAAAATTTTCTATATTTTTAAATATTTATTTATTTATTTATTTTTGTTGTTGTTCAAGTATAGCTTTGTCCATTTCCCCCTACAATTCCCCTGCCTCTCCCATCCTCACCTCCCACCCTTTTGGCTTTGTCTATGAGTCCTTTGTACATGTTCCTTGATTACCCTTCCCCTGTTTCCCCCTGTTATCTCCTCTCCCCTGACCTCTGTTTACTGTAAAAGAACAAAGTGAAATTTTTCTGTCTCTTTAGGTAAGCCTGTATCAGTATGAACTTCCCTCTCAGGACTGCCTTCTCTGTGTCCCATAGGTTTTGGACTGTTTTGTGTTCATTTTCATTTGTTTCCTCGAAAATCTGATTTCTTCCTTGATCTCAAAGTTAACCTATTCATTATATAATAGCATGTTATTCAGTCTCCGTGAATTTAAATGTTTTTGAGTTCTTTCTTTGACATTGGTTTCTAGTTTCAAGCCATTGTGATCTGAGAAGGTGGTTGATATGATTTCAATTTTCTTCAGTTTGTTGAGGCTCTTTGTGACCTACCATGTGTTCTTTTGAAAATGTTCCATATGCATTTAAAAAAACATATATTTTGCTTCCTTGGGGTGAAAGTATCTGTATATATCAATTAAGTCCATTTGATCTAGAGTGTTGTTCAATGCCACAATATCCTTGTTGATTCTTTGCTTGGACGATCTGTCCATTGTTAACAATGGCATGCTAAAATCCCCTGCATGCTGTCAATATCTTTCTTGAAGTGCTTCAAGATTTTCCTTATATATTTGAGTGTTCCTATATTGGGTGCATATATGTTTACAAGGGTTGTATCTTCTTGATAATTTGTTCCCTTAAGTATTATATAGTGTCCTCCTCTGTCTCTTTTAATGGCCTTTGTTTTGAAATCTATTTTATCTGATGTAAGTGTTGCTACCCCAGCTTTTTTTTCCAGGTCTCTTTGCTTAGAATATTTTTTTCTATCCCTTCACTTTCAGTCTGCATAGGTTTTTTGTTCTGAGGTGGGTCTCTTATAGGCAGCATATATGCAGATCATGTTTTCTTATCCGTTCAGCTACTCTGTGTCTTTTGATTGGAGCATTTAATCCATTTACGTTTAAGCTTATTCTTGGTAGGTCATTGCCTACTCATTGCCATTTTCTCTCTTATTCTTGTGCTCCTTTCTCTCTTTTCATGTTCTTAAAGCAGTCACTTTAGCATCTCTTGCAATTTTGCAATGTTGGTTTTGTGAAGATATGTTCTTTTCTCTTTTTATTTTTCTCTGTGAAGCTCTTTATTTTGCCTTCTATTTTAAGTGAGGGTCTTGCTGGGTAGAGTAGTCTTGGTTATAGTCCTTTGCTTTTCATTACTTTCAATATTTCTTGCCATTCCCTTCTGGCTTGTAGTGTTTCTGTTGTGTAATCAGCTGATACCATTAACAGGGCTTCCTTATAAGTTACTAGCTGTTTCTCACTTGCTACCTTTAAGATTCTCTCTTCATCTTTGAATTTAGCCATTTTAATTATGATGTGTCTTGGAGTGGGCCTTTTTATGTTCATCTTGATTGGGATCCTCTGTGCTTCCTGGAGTTGCATGACTTTTCTATCATCAAGTTAAAGATTTTTTCTGTCATTACTTTTTCAAACAGGTTGTCTATCCCTTACTCCTCTTCTTCTCCTTCTGGTATTCCTATGATATGGATATTATTATGTTTCATGTTGTCCTGCAGCTCCTTTAAACCCTCTTCATTCTTTTTGAGTCCTTTTTTGTTTTGTTCCTGTATCTGGGAATTTTATTTTATCTTGTAATACAGCTCACTGATTTGATCCTCTGCTTCATCTAGCCTGCTTTTGATTCTTTCTCCTGTGTTCTTCAATTCAGAAATTGTATTCTTCATTTCCTCCTGGCTCTTATTGATAGTTTTTATGACCTTTTTCATGCTTATGTAGTTTGCAGTAAGTTTCTTGTAGTTTCCATGTAGTTCTTTGTAGTTCTCACTGAGCTCATTGAGTTTCCTTATAACCATTATTTTGAATTCAATGTCTAATAGTTTACTTGCCTGTATTTCATTTAGCTATTTTTTCTGGGGATTCCTCCTTTCCTTTCAATTTGTGGTTGTTCTTTGTCTCCCCATTTAAAGTACTCTTCATGTTTGTTTCTGGTTCTTAGATTGATCTGCTTTGATTCCCTGTCTTCATGGTGTGAACTTCTATGGTAGGAGGTCTGTGAGATTCAGCGGTGCAACCTCTTTGATCTCCTGAACCTGATGCTTTTGGGATGCACTTTATGTCATTTGTGTTAGCTCTCTGGCTGTAATTGGATTTGGATTGTTTTGGGGTCATTCTTTGGTGTGTCCTTCTCTCCATCTGGTTGACCAAAGGTCACTCTGCTCTCCACAACTTGTGTGCTGTTGTGCAGGTACTACCTGAACAAAACCACACAACCCAAGACACAAACCCACACCCACAAAAATAACGCCCATGCACAATTACACTATCAATAGCAGATGAGCTGGGGGAGGAAGATGGCAGCAAAGTGGGTGGGCACGGAGCCCTCTTGCTCCTGTACCCAAATGGGACACCTAGGTGATCTGCCAAAAACCAAAGTGAACAGTGAGCAGAATCTTAGCTGATATGAAGTTTGGAAGTCAAAGTGTGCAGTGGACACTACAAAATTGGAAATAAAGAGGTTTATAGTTGGACAGGGTACGTCCCTGGGCATGGCACCAGAAACCGCAGTTGCCATGGTGATAACATCCAAGGACAGCCTGATCAAAGATAGCAGCCTAGGGGCTTCCTCCCCTCCCAAGATGGGGAGTCCACAGACCTGTGCTGGGAGCAATTTGAATGCACGGATTCTCCAGGGAGGAACAGCTGCACACATGCACGCAGCTGGTAGTGGTCCCTAGCTGGGCCCATGGCCACTGACTTGGACAGTGACAGAGAGTGGGGAGATTCTGGATATACCTGGATATGCGGGGAGAGGAGGCCTGTAACTGACTGTGACTGAGATGGACTCCTGACTTGCCAGAGAAATGGAATTTGTGGAAAACCAGGCAGTGGCTTGGAGCTTCAGTGCTGGTGCCCAGAGAGACTTTTTTCAAAAGGGGAGCTGAGGTGTGTTGGGCAGGGGCCCCATGCATGTGCAACTGCCCTGCCAACAAGGAGGAAGGATTGTGGGCACAATCTGACCCCAATCATTACACCTGGGAGGTTTGATCAAAGGGGTACAAAGTGAGGTAGTTTTTTGGTCATATCTTGTCTCAGAGGTGCAAAGTGAAGAGTGTGGGTTCCAGCCTGCTGAGAGGACAGTGGGCTGGGAATTGTTCGCCTGATATTAAGTGAGGCCAGACTGCGTCCACTTTCTTGGTGTAACCTCTGGGAAAGGAAAACTGAGCCCAACCCCACAGCTCAGGGCAGAGCAGAGAAGATCTGCAAAACTAGCTGGACAAGCTTAACAACATGTTGGGGGGTTTTTCTGCAAGAGTAAAACAGCAAGGCTAACCCCTAAAAGGACCCATTTTGAACTCCTCCCAGAGAGACAATTTACATTGGGTCCTAGGGCCCTATTTCACTAAGGTCATAAAAACTGGAGGTTAAGAAAGGGTGAAAAAAGTGGGAACCAGGGCATCATCCAGACTTGGCTCACACACAGAGCTGCAGACTACACCAAGCAGGAAAGAGGTGACACTCTTACGGAGTTTCCCTTCTGTTCCCCATGATATGGATGGCTATTTAAGTAGAAACTATATATTATTGGAAATAAACTGGGACAGACTAAGATGGGAGATGTAGGGGCAGGGGAAATTCATCCCAAAATTCCCAGAAGATTGAACAGTGCCTCCCAGGGGAGACACAGAGACCTCACCTTCTTGATCACAACAGAAGCTCCTTCTAGAGGCAGGGGAAGGAGATACAGGTGGTGTTGCCAGAAATTGGATGACCCACCCTGGGCCCTTGAGCTGAGAGAAAACCTGAGATAGATCCAGAAAGAAGTCAGAAGGCAAACACCAACAGCTGAGATAAATTTCATGTTGCTCTTCATCAGAACTTGTGTGTGCTTTTCTCTTCTTTTTTTCTTATTTTCATGCATTTTAATATCTCTTCTTTTACTTCGCTTATATTCCAATTAGCTCACTACTCTTGGTCTTTTATTTTTTATTCTTTTATTCAGTATATATATATATATATATATATATATATATATATATATATATATATAATTTCATATTATTGTTATTACAAATTCCGCAAAACACCCTTCCCTGGTCTTACTCCATTTTTCCATCTTCCTGACCTTTCTTACTGTTGTTGTAAACTTTATTTTCTCTGTTTTCTCTCACACTGTGCCATGTTCCTGTCCCTTACTCACTATTTTTCCTCTATTGAACCTCACATAAGCACTCTTCTTACTCAAGTCAGCTCACGTTATTTTTCCCTTCTTATAATAGTCTTACTTTCTTTCTACCTTTTAAATTGTGGTTAGTGGGGTGAAATACCACAGTTATTTCTGTACTTTTTCAATGGAACTCCTATGTGGTCACTAGTTTTGTACTTCAAATCACATAGGACAGTCTACCCCCGTCTTACTCCACTTTACCTTCCACCTGCCCCTGTTCAGTTGAGTGACGAATTCTGTTTTATTTTTTCCCCTCTCTTAGCCTGGGTTTTATTCCTTACTCTTACTAGTTTGCTTCCTCCATCCTCTCAAAATCATTTCTCTTTACTGTAGACATCTCATATTCACTTTTCTATTTTGTACAATATTCTTATTCCTTTTCCACCTTTATTGAGCTTCATTTAGCTGTTGTTGCTATTAACTGTGCTGTGGTTTTTCTGCCATTTTGCTCCTGTTGGTCCAATAACTTTTTAATTTTTCTTCAAACCTCATAGTATACTCTTTCCTTTTCTACTTCATTTTTGCCATCGCACTTCTATGTTTTACTTACATTTTAAATTTTGTTCTCTCCCTTTCTTTGCCTTGGTTCTATCCCTACTCTTATCAACTCCCTCCCTATTCCCACTCAAAAATATTTCCCCTTATTTTAGTCATCTCATAATCCATTTGTCCCATCTTATAATATTCTTAATATCTCTTCATCTTTATTAATCTTTGCTCAATTGCAGTTGACGTTGCTGATGTGGTGTAGGGTTCTTTCTGCTGGTGTAGGTTTGGTTGTCTGCTACTACTGCTTTGTTAAGCAACACCTGTACAACAGCATACAAGATGAGGCAAGAGCTGTGACTATCAATAAGCCAGCTGAAGGGGAGAATGAACCAATTAAGAAGCAACCAACAAACAAAGGCCAACTACAAGACAGCACACACAAACTGAAGAAAGGGCAACTCTAGGGCATCTAGACAAGAAGATAAAAGAGACTGCACCACTGAGTACCACAGAAATTCTACCACGGAAGTCCACCCCATGAAAACAGGCAGGCAGAGCGGAGCAACCTGAAATGCAGAAACCAACACAAAGAGTCACCTAAAATGAGTAGACAAAGAAAGAACCCCCAATCGAAAGAAATGTAAGCATTTTAAAAAAAATAGGTAATGGAATTGAGGCAAGCAATCTATGAGACACAGAATTCAAAAATATGGTTATAAGGACGTTCCAAGAACTCAGTGACAATTACAAGGAGCTGTGTGGGAACTACAAAAGCAAAAAAGAAAATGGAAACTATAAACGAGAACCATGAAGAAATGAACAATAAGATATATGAAATAAAAAAATACACTAGAAGGAATTACAATCAGGATAAATGAAACAGAGGATCAAATCAGTGAGCCGGAAGATGAAGTGGAAAGAAATACCCAGGTTGAGCAAACAAATGAAAAAAAGACACAAAAAGAATGAGGATAGTTTAAAGGAACTTCAGGACAACATGAAAGATAACAACATTTGCATCATAGAAATACCAGAAGAAGAAAAGGAGCAAGGGATAGAAAAACCTGTTTGAAAAAAATATGACAGAAAACTTCTCTAACTTTGAAAGGAGAAAAGCCACACAAGCTCAGGAGGGTCACAATCAAGATGAACCTAAAGAGGCCAACTCCAAGAAACATCATACTTAAAATGGCAAATGTTAAAAACAAAGAATCTTAAAGGCAGCATGGGAAAAACTGATAGTTACATTAAAGGGAGCTCCAACGAGGCTAGCAGCTCATTTCCGAACAGAAACACTACAAGCCAGAAGAGAATGGCAAGGAATATTCCAAGTAATGAAAAGCAAAGTCCTGCAACCAACATGACTCTACCAGGCAAGACTCTTATTTAAAATGGAAGGTGAAATAAGACCTACACAGAGTGAAAGTGAAGGGCTGGAAAAAAATATTCCAAGCAAATGGACAGGGGAAAAAAGCTGGCATAGCAATACTTATATCAGACAAAATAGATTTAAGAACAAATTCCATATAAAAAGACAAAGAAAGTGACTTCATAATACTTAAGGGAAGAATCCATCAAAAAGATATAAACACTGTAAATATATATGCACCCAAAATAGAAGCATCCAAATATATAAAGAAAATCTTGGAGGACTTCAAGAAAGATATAGACAGCAACACACTGACAGTAGGGGATTTTAACACCCCACTGTCAACAATGGAGAGATCTTCCAAACAAAGAATCAAAAAGGACATTGTGGAACTGAACAACACACTACATTAAGGGGACTTATCTTATATATACACAAACTTTCACCACAAAGAAACAAAGTGTATATTCTTTTCAAATGCACATGGAATATTTTCAAAGACAGAATACATGATAGGACACAAGACAAGCCTCAACAAGTTCAAGAAAACTGAAATCATATCAAGCATCTTTTCAGATCACAATGGCTTAAAAATAGAAACCACCTCAAGGGAAAAACTCAAAAACAATCAAATCCACAGAAACAGGATAATATGTTATAAACAAAAAATAGCTAAACAATGAGATCAAGGCAAAAATCAAAAAGTTTCTGGAAACAAATGAATATGAACACTAAACAGGCCAATACTTATGGGACACAGCAAAGGCAGTCCTGAGAGGGAAGTTCAAAGCAATACAGGCCTACCTGAAAAAGATAGAAAGAGGATGATCAAGATGGCAGTGGAGTGAATGGAAGTCACACTGACATCCTCCCAGGGTGAATCTGGAATTACAACTAAATTGAGGAGAAATCACCCAGAACAAACAACTGAGCAATAGTGAGAGAGAAGCCTTATAACCTTGGACAGACTGAAGAATCAGTTCAGCACAACTTGACTGGTAAGGAATGTGGTGGAGAGGTGAGAAGGCTGGCTGGGAACCCTCAGGCAGCAGCACCAGAGGGATATGTAAGCAGCCACTTGGATTCCCCTTAGAAGAGCTGGGTCTAAACCATAAGCAGGGATCCCCAGCCTACAGCAACAGAGCCCAAAAAGTACACAGATAACAGCCAGCTGCAAAAAGCACCAGGGTTGCTCTCTGCCAGAGATGGGAAGCTGGAGACTGAAAGAGCCATTTAAAGGGCCAATGCATAAACGTTCACCTGCAGCCACATACCCTGGGGTACAGGAAAGGTGGGGGTAGAGTGGGCTAGGGACACCTGATGGAGAGACTGGGGACAGAGGCTTCGGGGAGAGATATGAGAAAGTAGCTGCTGAGATCCTATGCCGAACCATTCCCCACATGGCAGTAGCCATCTTGCATAGGCAGACCACTCCCCTCTGAGCAACAGCAGCCTGAGAGCAAACAATAGCCCCAACCCCAAGAGGGACTCTACCCTGGCCCTGTGGTACTTAAGCCAGACCGCTGAGTGCAGAGTGGCAGCTACAGACAGTAGATCCTTGCAAAGGTGGGGAGGGGCAGAGTGAACTAGAGAGGCTTGAGGAGAGATTGGGGGGCAGGGACTTTGGAGAAAGAACTGCGAGTGTAGCCTCTGGGATCCTGGTGCTGAATAATCCCCCATAAGGTAGCAGCCATTGAGCTCACACAAACCACTCCCCTCTGAGCAGCAGCAGACTGAGGGGAAATAGCCTCAACACCAAGAGGGATTCTGCCCCACTCTATGGTGCTTAAGCCTGACTGCTGAGTGCAGAGTGACTGGATTAACAATTGAAGGAGACAACCACAGAGAATAGATCCCTGGAAGTCTCAAACAGGCTGCCAAAGGTCAGATGAGGTGAACATGTGACATCACCAGAAGTCAATCCAGAAAGAAAAAACAGCAGTAAATACTAGAGGCTACCAAAACAAAACACACTGTGGTCTTCTCCATGATTTTTAATATTTTCTTTACTATATAGCTTTTTAACTTTCATTTCCTGACCATCAAGTTTGTGCATATTAAGTCTCTAGATTTTATACTATAGTTTATTTCTCTTCTTTCTTATAATAGTCTTAATCTCTTTAAAGCCTTATTAATACTGGTTCATTTACTGTTGACAGTAGGATTGAAGTGGGGACTTATTTTTGCAGTCAGTGCTTTCCTTCCTGGGCTTTGTGGTTTTGCTCCAGCAGCCAAATAATGGGAAGAAAAAGAAACAAACGCCTAACCGAAAGGAAAGGAGGAATCCCCAGAAAGACTCCTAAATAAAATAGATGCAAGTAAGCTATCAGATATTGAGTTCAAAACAATGGTTATAAGGAAACTCAATGAACTCAGTGAGCTCAGTGAGAATTACCAAAAAAACAAAACAAAAAACAAACAAACAAACAAACAAACAAAAAAAACCCTACAGAGAAACTACAAGGAACTTACTGCAAACTATATCAGCATGAAAAGGGACATAGAAACTATCAACAAGAACAAAAAGGAAATGAAGAACACAAATTCTGAATTGAAGGACACAGCACATGGAATCAAAAGCAGGTTACATGAAGTAGAGGATCAAATCAGTGACCTGGATGACATGGTAGAAAAAAACTCCCAGAAACAGCAAGAAAATGAAAAAAAGGCTTAAAAAGAAAAAAGAGAGGTTAAGAGAAATGCAGGGCAACATGAAACGTAATAATATCTGTATAATAGGAATATCAGAAGGAGAAGAAGTGGAGCAAGGGATAGAAAACCTGCTGGAAAAAGTAATGACAGAAAACTTCCCTAATTTGAGGAGAGAAAAAGTCACACAAGTCTAGGAAGCACAGAGGGTCCCAGTCAAGAGGAACCCAAAGAGACCTACTCCAAGACACATCATAATTAAAGTGTCAGATATCAAAGAAAAAAGAGAGAATCTTAAAGGCAGCAAGAGAGAAACAGGAAGTAATATTCAATGGAGCCCCGATAAGGCTAGCAGCTGACTTCTCCACAGAAACACGACAAGCCAGAAGAGAATGACAAGAAATATTCCAAGTAATGAAAAGCCAAGGTCTGCGACCAAGACTACTTTACCCAACAGAGCTGTCAATTAAAATGGAACACAAAATAAAGAGTTTCCCAGGCAAAAGAAGGGTAAGAGAATATACCACTACCAAACCAGCATTGCAAGATGTGCTAAAGAGACTACTTTAAGAAGATGAAGAAAAAGAGTGAGAAAGAGAGGACCACACATATAAAGGGAAAAATGAATAAGGACCTATGAATAACAATCTTAAATGTAAATGGATTAAATGCTCCAATTAAAGGACATAGAGTAGCTGAATGGATAAGAAAACATGATGCGCATATATGCTGCCTTTGAGAGAGCCACCTCAGAACAAAAGACCTACACAGATTGAAAGTGAAGGGTTGGAAAAAATATTTCAAGCAAATGGACAGGAAAAAAAAAAAGCCTAGGAAGCAATACTTATATCAGACAAAATAGATTTCAAAACAAAGGCCATAAAGAGAGACCCAGAAGGACACTTCATAATACTCAAAGGAAGAATCCAGCAAGAAGATATAAGCAATGTAAACCCAACATAGGAGCACCTGAATATATAAGAAAAATTCTGGAGTACTACAAGAAAGATATAGACAGCAACACACTTATAGTAGGGAATTTGAATACCCCACTGTCAAAAATGGATAGATGATCAAAACAAAATGTCAATAAGGATATTCTGGAACTGAATGACACATTAGATCAAGCAGACCTAACTGATATATATAGAACCTTTCATACCAAAGAAGTAAAATACACATTCTTTTCAAATGCACATGGAACACTTTCAAAGATAAACCACAGGATAGGACACAAAACAAACCTCAACAAATTTAAGAATATTGAAATCATATCAAGCATTTTCTCAGACCAGAAGGGCTTAAAACTAGAAACCAACTTCAAGGACAAAAAGTTAAAAACATTCAAACTCATGGACACTGAATAGCATTCTATGAAACAATGAATGGGTCAATAATGGAATCAAAGAAGAAATCAAAAACTTTCTGGAAACAAATAAAAATGAACGTACAACAGACCAAAAGCTATGGGAAACAGTGAATGTAGTCCTGAGAGGAGAGTTCATAACAATACAGGCCTACCTCAAAAAGACAGAAACATTTCAAATAAACAACCTAACCCTACATCTACAAGAACTGGAGAAAGAACAGCAAACAAAGCCTAGAGCATGCAGAAGGAAAAAAATAATCAAGATCAGAGCAGAATTGAATGACATAGAGACTAAAAGAACACTTCAAAGGACCAATATGTCCAAGGGGTTAATTCCTTGAAAAGACAAAGAAAATTGACAAGCCTTTCCGCAGTCTCATGAAGGAAAATAGGGAGAGGATGCAAATAAAATCAGAAATGAAAGAGGAGAAATTACAACTGATACCACAGAAATGCAAAGGATTGTATGAAATTACTATGAACAACCATATGCCAAAAAATTTGAAAACCTGGGTGAAATGGACAAATTTCTAGAAAAATATAATCTTCCAAAACTGAATGAAGAAGAAGCAGAAAGCCTGAACAGACTGATAACAGCTGGGGAAATCAAAGCAGTAATCAAAAACCTCCAAGCACACAAAAGCCCTGTACTGGATGACTTCACAGGAGAATTTACCCCTGTTCTTCTCACACTATTCCAAAATCAACAAGAACAAGGAAGAGTCCCAAACCCTTTTAATGAAGCCAGCATCATCATAATCCAAAAACCTGATAAAGACACAACGAAGAAAGAAAACTAGAGGCCAATATCATTGGTGAGCAAAGATGCTAAAATCTTCAACAAAATGTTGACCAATCACATCCAGCAATCCATTAAAAAGATCACCCACCATGATCAAGTGGGATTCATCCCAGCAATGGAAGGATGGTACAATATTCACAAATCAATAAACATAATACATCACATAAACAAAAGGAAAGACAAAAATCACATGATCATATCAATATGCGGAAAAAGCATTTGGTGAAGTATGGCACCCATTTATGATAAAAACAGTCAGCAAAATGTGAATAAAGGGGGCATACCTCAACATAATGAAGGCTATATATGAGAAACCTACATACAACATTATACTGAATGGGCAAAAACTAAAAGCTTTCCCACTAACATCAGGAATAAGTCAAGGACGTCCGCTAACACCGCTACTTTTCAACATAGTATTAGATGTCCTAGCCAAAGCCATCAAATAAGAAAAAGCAATCAAAGGCATCCAAATAGGAAAGGAGGAAGCAAAACTGTCATTTTTTGCAGGTGACATGATAGTGTACATAGAAAACCCTATAGACCCCACCAAAAAACTTCTCTACCTAGTAAGTGAATTTGGCAAAGCAGTGGGATACAAAGTCAATATTAAAAAATGGAAGGTATTTTTGTACACCAAGTATGAAATAGTAGAATCAGAAATCAGAGAAAAAAATCCCATTTACTATAGCAACAAGAAAAATAAAGTACCTAGGAATAAACTTAACCAAGAAGGTTAAAGACCTTTATTCAGAAAACTACACAACACTGAAGAAAGAAATTAAGGAAGACATAAATAAATGGAAGCATATACCATGTTCATAATTTGAAGAATTAACATTGTCGGAATGTCTCTACTACCTAAAGAAATTCATAGATTCAATGCAATCCCTATTAAAATATCAATGACATATTTCACAGATATAGAAGAAACACTTCAAAGATTTATATGGAACCATAAATAACCATGAAAAACTGCAGCAATTTTGAGAAAGAAGAACAAAGGAGGGATCAAAATACCTGACATCGAACTATATAATAAGGCCACTATAATCAAAACAGTGTTACTGGCACAAGAACAGACACATAAATCAATGGAACAGAATAGAGAGCCCAGAAATAAACCCATGTCTCTATAGTCAATTAGCGTTCAACAAACGGAGTAGAAGCATAAAAATAGAGTAAAAACAGCCTCTTCAACAAATGTTGTGAGATCCAGACAGCTACATGCAGAAAAATGAAATTCAACCACCAACTTACACCACACACAAAAATAAACTCAAGATGAGTAAAAGACTTAATTATAAGTTGTGACACCATGAAAGTCCTAAGGGAGAACATAGGCAGGAAAATCTCAGATATTCCACGCAGCAATATTTTCACTGATATGTCCCCTAGAACAAGGGACATAAAGGACAAAATAAACAAATGGGACTTCATCAAAATAAAAAGTTTCTTCATGGCGAAAGAAAACAGCAGCAAAATGAAAAGGGATCCAACCATATGGGAAAATAAATTTGCAAATGACATCATGGACATGGTTTGATCCCCAAAATAAATAAAAAACTCACACAACCCCACTCCAGGAAATGAAATAATCCAATTAATAAATGAGCAAAGGACCTGAACAGGCACTTCTCCAAGGAAGGCATACACAGGGCCCAGAGACAGAGGAAAAGATGCTCAGCATCACTAGCCATCAGAGAGATGCAAATTAAAACTACAATGAGATACAACTTCACACCAGTTAGAATGACCATCATAAGCAAATCAACAAACAACAAGTGATTTTGAGGATGTGGAGAAAAGAGAACCCAAGTACACTGTTGTTGGGAATGCAGACTGGTGCAGCCACTGTGGAAAACAGTATGGAATTTCCTCAACAAACTAAAAATGGAACTGCCTTGTGACCCAGCAATTCCACTCTTGGGATTATACCCTAAGAATCCTGAAACACCAATTCAAAAGGACCTATGCACCCCGATGTTCATAGCAGCACAATTTACAATAGTCAAAAATTAGAAGGAACCTGAGTGTGCAACAGTAAATGAATGGATGAAAAAACTGTGGTACATTTACACAATGGAATACTATGCAGCAGAAAGAAAGAGCTACTATCTTTGTGACAGCATGAATAGAACTGGAGAGCATTATGCTAAGTGAAATAAGCCAGGCAGTGAAAGACAGATACCGTATGATCTTACCTATAATTGGAAGCTAATCAACAAAATAAACAAGTAAACAAAATATAACCAGCAACAATGAAATAAAAACAAACTGACTGTAACCAGAGGGAAGGAAAGAGGCAGATAACAAGGGAAAAGTGGGGGAAGGGTCATCAAGGAATATGCAAGGAATATCCATTGACAAAGCCAAATGGGGAAAGGATTGAGGGCAGGAGGTGGGGATGTGTGGGGCTTGGGAAAGTCATGGTGCGAAAATGTTGACAAAAACAATTGACATGAGGATGCTAAGAATAGTATAGGAAATTGAGAAGTCAAATAACTGATATGTGCTACCCATAAACATGAACTAAAAGGTGTGGGTATGATGGGATGGGTTGCAGGGCAGAGGGGATAAAGGGGAGAAAAAAATGGGAGAATTGTAATAACAATCAATAAAATATATATAAAAAAGAAAGATTTAAAATAAACAAACTAACTCTATATCTACAACATCTGGAGGAACAACAACAAAGGCCAGAGCAAGTAGAAGGAAGGAAATAATCAAGATCAGGGCAGAATTAAGTGACATAGAGACTAAAAGAACAATTCAAAGGATTAATAAATCCAGGAGCTGTTTCTTTGAAAAGATAAACAAAATCAAGAAACCTTTAATGAGACTCACCAAGAATAAAAGAGGGAGGACCCAAATAAATAAAATCAGAAGTGAAAGAGGAGAAATTGCAACTGACACCACAGAAATAAAAAAGATCACAAGACATTACTATGAAAAACTATATTCCAATCAATTTGAGGACCTGGGGCAAAGAGACAAATTTCAAGAAACATATAATTCTCCAAAACTAAGTCAAGAAGAAGCAGTGAAATTAAAGCTGCAATCAAATACCTCTCGGCACTTGAAACCCCTGGCCCAGATGGCTTCACAGGAAAAGTTTTCCAAACATTCAGGAAAAAGCTAACCCTGATTCTTCTCAAACTATTTCAAAAAATCCTAGAAGACAGGAGACTACCAAACTCCTTTTATGAGTCCAGTATTATCCTAATTCCAAAACCAGGAAAAGGAACAACAAAGAAAGAAAACCACAGGCCAATATCATTGATGAATATAGGTGGTAAAATCCTCAATAAAATATTGGTAAACTGCTTCCAGCAATACACTGAAAAGATCATACACCTTGATCAAGTTGTATTCATCCCATGGATACCAATGTGTTATAATGCACACAAATCAATAAATGTAATGCATGGTATAAACAAAATGGAAACAAAAACCTCATGATCGTATCAATAGATGCTGAGAAAGCATTTGATAAAGTACAGCACCCATTTATGATAAAAACACTCAGCAAACTGAGACTATACAGAACATACCTCAATATAATAATAAAGGCCATATATGAGAAACCTACAGCCAACATCATACTCAACACGCAAAAAATAAAAGCTTTCACCCTAAGATTAGGCACAAGACAAGGGTGTCTGCTTTCACCACTTCTATTCAACATAGTATTGCAAGTTCTAGGCACTGCAACCAGAGAAGAAAAAGAAAGAAATGTCATCCATTATTGAAAAGGAAGAAGTAAAACCATCACTCTTTGCAGATGACATGATAGTTTATATAGAAAACCCAATAGCCTTGACCAAAAAACTACTGGACTTAAATGAATTTCGCAAAACAGTGTGATACAAAGTAAACATTCAGAAATTGAAGACAATTTTGTACACTAACAATTAGATATCAGAAACAGACAGGGAAAAACATTTACTACAGCAACAACAACAACACAAAAAAACAAACAAACAAAAAAAACCCTTAGGAATGAACTTAACCAAGTAGGTAAAAGACTTGTACTCAGAAAACTACAGAACACTGAAGAAAGAAATTAAAGAAGACACAAATAAATGGAAGCATACGCTATGTTCATGGATTCGAAGAATTAACATCATTTGAATGCCCAAACTACACTAAGCCAACTATAGATTTAACATAATTTGTATCAAAATAATGATGACATATTTCACAGGTATAGAACAAATATTTCAAAAATTTATATGGAACCATAAATGATCCCCAACAACCTCAGCAATTTTGAGAAAGAAAAACAAAGTAGGAGGGATCACAATACCTGATATCAAACTAAATTACAAGGCCACTGTAATCAAAACAGTCTGGTACTGGTATAAGAACAGATACAATGGAACAGAATAGAGAGCCCAGAGTAAATACATGTCAGTATGTTCAATTAATATTTTACATAGGGAGCAGGAACATAAAATGGAATAAAAATAGCTTCTTCAATAAATGGTGTTTGGAGATCCAGACAACTTCATGTGAAAAATGAAACTCGACCACAAACTTACACCATACACCAAAATAAACTCAAGATGGATAAAAGACTGAAATATAACCCATGACACCATAAAAATCCTAGAGGGGACACAGGCAGGAATATTTCAGAGTGACCACAAAGCAATACCTTCACTGATATGTCTCGTAGGGCATGGCATGTAAAAGAAATAATAAACAAATGGGATTACATGAAAGTAAAAAGATTCTGCTTTGATAAAGAAAACATTAGCAAAATGAAAGGGATCCTACTGTATGGGAAAACATAATTGCCAGTGTTACCTCAGACAAGGGTTTGATCTCCAAAATATATAAAGAACTTATATGACTCCACACCAGGAAGAGAAACAATCCAATTAAAAAATGAGCAAAGGACCTGAACAGGCACTTCACCAAGGAGAACATAGACAGGGCCCAGAGACACATGAAAAAAAGCTCAGTATCACTAGTCATCAGAGAGACGAAATTAAAACCACAATGAGATATCACTTCACCCTGGTCAGAATGGCATCATTAACAAATCAATGAACAAGAAGTGCTGGCAAGGCTGTGGAGAGAAGGGAACCCTAGTGTGCTGTTGGTGGGAATGGAAACTGGTTCAGCCCCTGCGGAAAACAGTATGGAATTTCCTCAAAATCTAAAAATGGAACGGCCTTTTGATCCAGTGATCGCACTGCTAGGATTATACCCTAAGAATCCCGAATCCTGAATTCAGAAGAACCTATGCTCCCCTATGTTCATAGGAGCATTATTTACAATAGCCAACTGCTGGAAACAGCCTTAGCACTCTTCAGTAAATGAGTGGATCAAAAACTGTGGCCCAATTACACAAAGGAAGATTATGCAGCAGAAAGAAAGAAGGAAATGTTACCCTTTGTAACAGCATGGATGGAACTGGAGAGTATTATGCTAAGTGAAATAAGCCAGGCAGTAAAAGACAGATACCATATGATCTCACCTTTGAGTGGAACCTAATCAACAAAATGAACAACCAAACAAAATTGAGCCAGCGATATTGAAATAAAGAACAAACTGACAGTGACCAGATTGGAGGGGGGAGGGGGATAACGGGGCTAAGAAGGAAAAGGGGCAAGTCAAGGATCATGAATAAAGGACTCATGGGCACAGGCTATGGGTGGGATTGACAGTATGAGTGGTGGGGACGGGGCAGCGAGAGCAATGGGGAAAAAGCCTGGGCAACTGTAACTGAACAACAATAAAAAATGAAAATAATTTGTTCAAATATATCTGTCGAAACATTGTTCCTTTTTTAAAAAAGATTTAAAACAACCAAATGTTCAAAATAACAGGAGAGTTCTTTGCAACTGTGATGTATCAAAGCAGTGGAATACTATACAGATATTAAAAATGAAAGAATGTGTTGATTTTTGAAAAATAGCAAGTGAGTCAGTATTAAAAGTGGTGTAAAGAGATTAAGACTATTATAAAAAGGAGAAATGAATATGAGATGATTAACTGAAAGAAAAATGAGTTTGAGAGGGTAGAGGTAGGGGCATTAATAAGAGTAAGAAATTGGGGCAAGGAGCAGAGAGAAAGAAAGTAAAATTTATATCATAAATAAAAAGGGGAATGAAGAAGGCTGAATGGCGCAAGAGAAGGGAAGCATATAGTATTAGGTTTAAACAGAAATTTAAAATACATATAGTGAGAGAGAGAAAGAAGAAGAAAAAGTAAGTAAATAAATACAAAAATGGGAACCAAATTGGAAAAAAGAAAGATCCACCACTGTTCTATGAACAACAAATGAGCTAAGGTTTATGTAGGTGGGATGGGAAAAGAGAAAGATAGGAAAGCTTAAGAGATGTCTATAGGAAGGTGAAGAGATTTTGAGATGATAGAAGGAGAAGGAATACTAGGAGTTATGAATGAAAACCAGGCTAAAACAGGGAAAAATTAAAGTTTGAGAAAAAAAAAAGAGAAAGGGCTGGGGGAAGGCAGAATGGAGTAGGAGAGGAGAATGGTAAAATTTGAGATTTGAAATACCAAAATAGTGGAGGTCCTAAAATAAAATGGGAGTAATGCAACAACAACCACCATATCCACAACCAACAAGCAAAGATTGATAAAGGTGGAAAGAGAACCAAGGTTATTTTAAGAGTAGGAAAAAGAATGTGAGATGGCCAGTGATACAAAAAATGGTTTTGAAAGGCTGGAGAGGGGAGAAATAGTAAGAGTGTGGAATGGAAAGAAGTCATAGCAAGAGAGAAAACAAAATTTAAAATGAAAACAAGAAGAGGAAATAAAAAGTAAAATGGGGTAAGAGAAGGGAGGAGCAAAATATGAGATTTGTAAATAACTATAATATAATATCTCATGACTTAATATGCACAAACTTGAAGGACAAGAAATGAAAGTTAAAAAGCTATGCGGGAGAGAAAACATTGCAAATCATGAAGACTGCATTGGAATTTGTCTTGGTAGCACCTAGTGTTTACTACTGTTTTTTCATTCTGGATCTGCCTCTGGTGATGTCAGATGGTGCCCTAGTCGGGCCTTAGGCAGCCTGTTTGAGTCTACCAGGGATCCACAACCTATGGCTGACTCCTTCAGTTGTTAATCTAGTCACTCTGTAATCAGCAATCAAGCTTAAGCACCACAGTGTGGGGCAGAGAAATTTCTGCTGATGGGGCTATTACTTCCCCTCAGGTTGATGCCACTTTGTAGGGGAGTGGTCTGCCAGAGCAAGATGGCTTCTGCAGT
>PVJD01012430.1:0-39829 GCA_004026545.1 Mormoops blainvillei | reverse complement strand
TCTTCGGCAAGTAATTGAAAACTTATTTGAAAACATAGTGAAGGAGAACTTCCCCAGTCTGGCAAAGGAAATAGACTTCCAGGAAGTCCAGGAAACTCAGAGGGTCCCAAAGACAGTTCCAAGGAAGCATATACCAAAGCACATCATCATTACATTACCCAAGATGAAAGATAAGGAGAGAATCTTAAAAGCAGCAAGAGAAAAGGAGACAGTTACCCACAAAGGAGTTCCCATAAGACTATCAACTGATTTCTCAAAAGAAACCTTACAGCCAAGAAGGGGCTGGAAAGAAGTATTCGAAGTCATGAAAGGCAAGGACCTACATCCAAGATTACGATACCCAGCAAAGCTATCATTTAGAATGGAAGGGCAGAAAAAGTGCTTCCCAGACAAGGTAAATCTAAAGGAGTTCATCATCACCAAGCCCTTATTATATGAAATGTTAAAGGAACTTATCTAAGAAAAAGATCAAAACTATGAACAGTAAAATGAGGACAAACTCACAACTATCAACAACTGAACCTAAAACAAAAACAAACTAAGCAAACAACTAGAACAGGAACAGAATCACAGAAATGGAGATCACATGGAGGGTTATCAGGGGGAGCGGGGGGAGAGAATGGGGGAAAAGGTACAGGGAATAAGAAGCATAAGTGGTAGGTACAAAATAGATAGGGGGAAGTTAAGAATAGTATAGGAAATGGAGAAGCCAAGGAACTAAGTACAACCCATGCACATGAACTAAGGGGTGGTGGATGGTGGGTGGTGGGGGGAAAGAACTCTCTTTGCTTCCTGGACTTGCAAGATTTTTTCCTTCACAAACTTAGGGAAGTTTCTGTCATTATTTCCTCAAACAGGTTTTCTATTGCTTGCTTCCTTTCGTTTCCTTCTGGTATCCCTATGATGTGAATATTGTTATATTTCATATTGTCCCAAAGCTCCCTTAAACTCTCCTCATTCCTTTTAAGTCTATTTACATTTTCTTGCTCTGAGTGTGTGTTGTTGTTTTGGTTTTTTTTTACCTTGTCTCCAAATAGCTAGCCAGCTTTTAATTTCTTCATTTCAGATATTGCATTCTTCATTTCCATCTGGTTCTTATTCATAGCTTCTATGTCCTATTTCATGCTGATATAGTTTTCACTAAGTTCCTTATCATTCTCACCAAGTTCCTTAAGCATATTTATAACCATTACTTTGAACTAATTTCATTTAACTCTTTTCTTGGGGTTTCTCCTTTTCTTTCATTTGGAGTTTGTTTCTTAGTCTCCCCTTTTTGGCTGTCTCTTTTTATTTGTTCCTGTATTTTAAATAGGTCTGCTTTGACTCCTTGTCTTGTGGGGTAGCCTTATGTGATAGGAGTCCTGTGGTACACAGTGGTGCCAACTCCTTGATCTGTTACAGAGGAAAAGGGGACAAAGAAAGAGAAATAATAACAAAAATAAGAAAAGGAAAAAAGAAGGAAAGAATGGGTAATCAATGTTAAGAGTAACATAAGTGACATGACAGAAAAATAGAGAAATAAAAATTGAAGAAAAAGAAAAAGTAGAAAAAAAAAACTAATGAAAAGGCTATGAAAAGAAAAAATAATGAAAAAGAACAAAGTGAATTTGTTTCAGCAGAGTTTAGTGCTCGCTGCTGGATTCTCCCTTTGGACATGGCTCTGCTGTAGTTTGAGTCAGGTGCCATTCACCTCTAGCCCTCAGCAGCCTTTTCAAAGGTGTCAGCAATCCACAGTTTGTGGCTGATTCCTCCGGGCATGGCTGGACCCAGGATGGGTCAAGCTGCCCTGCACAGGTGGGTTTTAATAGCAGTCGGTCCGGGGTATGTCAGCAAACAGCCCAAGTCACCAGCAGACCCTCCCCTGTCTGCCCCTGCCTGCTGGCCTGCTTAGACTAGCCGTAGATCCTACTGTTTCTGAGAGGGCTTCTGGTGGAAGTGGGGGATGGGACTCCTGGATCTCCCGTGGCAATTGCCTTTCAGGCTTCAGGGAAGATGATGCGTGTGTTTCCCTGCCCCCAAGCCACTGGTCTGAGCCAGTTCAGGATTATTTCCCTGTAGTCAGCAGGGTGGGACCCCTAGTAGGCTATTGAATAGAGCCCCGCAGAGTCCAGGCTTTGGGCTTGCCAGAAACCAGGAGGGTGTTTCTATGGCTCTCGCATGAGGAGCAAGTGCCGGTCTGTTTCCTGGGAGAGTATATGTGGTATGGCTACACCCTACAGCCAGTCTCTGACACCCCTTGAGTTTGCGTATGCTGCTGTCTCCCCAAAGGGGTTAAGGTGCAGAATGGGAGAAAAGAAAGAATAAAAGGAAAACCCACACAAAACAAAGTAAAAAGCCAAACAAACCCCATAAAAGGAAAAAGAAAAGACAAATATGCAGGGTAGAGGATTGCAGAGGAAGGGTTGGGCAAATGATATCCCACAGGGTAAGGTAATTGCTTTTCCCTGGGAGGGGCTTGCTCTTCTCAAGCAAGATGGCTGCCACAGAATCCAGGTATATACAGGCACAGAAAGCCCGACCGCCACTCCCTGTACTGCTCCCCTGTGCTTCCCATGCTAGACTCTCCTCACATGGCTGCAGTCAGTGCCGCCTTCCCTTTACTGGGGCCCAAGGTGAGTCGCTGTGAACATAAGACCTGTGCTTTGGCCCCTTTAAGAGTTAAGAAAGGAAAAAAAATAGCGGCTTTGTCTCCAGCAGGTCCCTCTCTCCCCGGTAGAGACCAACCCTGCGGCCTTTCACCACCACTGGGTGCTATGTGGTCTGCTCCCTCTGGCATTCGTGCTTTGTATCTGGGAGCCCGGTTTGTGTTCCCCACTTCTCTCATTTCAAGGGGAAGCTCCCACAGCCCCACTGCTGCTTTCCCCCACGGCCCTTGTGAATGGGTCACCTTCCTACCAGGTGTGATGTTTTTGTTTCCCCTCAGCCTTGGTTAAAAGCCTCTTTTTCAAGTAGTCTTCAATTTCTTTCAGGTGTATAGTCCTTTCTTTAGTTTTGTTTTTAATTCGGTTCTGGGAGGAGGTACACGGTATCTGCTACTCTGCCACCATCTTTTTTTTTTTTTTCTCTTTGAGCTGTGTTTCAAAAAGAGGTCATCTTATGATCAGTTGGAGGCCCTTCTTGCTAGCTCAAGGATCCTGAGGACATAAAGAATCCAGAGCTGTCCTGTGAATGAAAAAGTGAGTTTATTAGGAAGAGCACTGGACTTGGTAGCCAGTTAGGTAGACCTAAACTGTGACTTTTCACAAGAAAGACCCTACACTGTCTCACTCAGCACATTGGCTGGCTGAGACTGGTGGCTCAATAGCTATTTATTAAGTAAATAACTATGGTTATACCTGACAAAGGACTTAAATGCAGGCCACATGTAAAGAACTCCTAAAGCTCAATAATTAGAAGATAATCCACTTTTTAAAAAATAGGCAAGAACTGTTAACAGTTTACAAAAGGCAATGCCAATGGCCCATGAGCACATGCAAAAGTGCTCAGTGTCATTAACCATGAGAGAAATAGGAGCTAAACCCATCGTGACCTATCATTACATATCCAGCAGTTAAAAATTTGAAAAGCTAACAACACAAAATGCTGATGAGGATGTGGGGCAACTGGAATTCTTTCACACTGTTGGTGTGAAGGCAAAATGGCACAGCCACCTTGGAAAAAACCTGCAAATTTTTTATAGAGTGAAACATATGCGGTCTGTCCAGGAAGTATCCAGCCATGTACTATGAAAAATAGACATTTATTAAAGAAGATATTAGATATAAGAAACATTGCCCCTAGGACAATGATACTTCAGTGCCCTTGAAAGTGGGCACCCTGGGGCCTCACACAGTTCTCCCAATCACCATCAGCGGCCCTGTAGTATTTTCCAGAATCTCATCGACAATCCGAAATCTCTTTCCATTCAAAGGCGATTTCAGTTTGGAGAAAAACCAGAAGTCGCAGGGCCTCAACTCTGGGCTCTAGCAGGGCTGAGTCACCTGGGCGATTTGATTTTTCACCACAAAACTCTGCACAAGATGTAACGCATTCACGGGTACATTGTCGTGATGAAGTTGCCAATCACCAATTGTCCATAGCTGGGCTCTTCTGAATCACCTGAAGAGTTTCCATGAAGGAATTTTAAAGCTTAACACAAAATTTGATGCAGATTTGTTGCTCTACTCACTCAGTCATTTTGAATGTAATGGCCACACAGTGCATATGCTCCCTCAACGGCATCTGCTGCCCCCACTGGCTAGTACAATGAAGACATCACTGTTCACGCATGCGCATTCCAGTCCACTCTCCTTGGCTACCAAGTTACATTGATGTTGTGTAAACCACTCTCATTATATTAACAATGGCTGGACATTTTCCAGATGGACCTCGTACATTAACTCTCTGACCCAATAATTCTATCCCTAGGAGAAGTGAAAACACATATCCTCAAAAAGACATACGTAAACACTCGTAGTAGTGTTATTCATAATTACTCAAAACTGGAAACAACCCAAATGTTTTTTAACAACAGAATTGATAACCAAATTGTGATATACAGCCACACCTCAGTACTTGTCTGCTTCAGAACTCTCAAACCTGGTATTCATTGCATTTTGATGAGAAAAAGCGTTTCAGCACTCAGTGCTTTCTTGCCACTCATCGCATTTGCTAAAACTTGTATGAGTCCCAATGCCACACCACAAGAAAAAATGCTTCATCAATTGTTGCTTGCTCACCACTTGCCAGAACTAATTAACAACAAGTATCGAGGTAACACTGTAATTCAACAATAGAAGTTAACTATTGGTACATGCAACAACATGGATGAACCTCAAAAACGTGCTGAATGAAAGAAGCATTGCTCAAAAGGGATATACCAAATTATCCCATTTATATGAGGTCCTAGAATAGGCAAAACTAATGTACGGTGCAAAATATCAAAACATTGGTTGCCTGTGAGTTTGAGGCAGGGATTAGCTGGGAAGGGAAACAAAGGAACTTTCTGGAGCGATGGGATGTTTTATATCTTGATAAGGATTTGGGTTACACAGCTACATGCATTTGTCAGTGATATGATGTACAGGCTGAAGTGTTCATGGCTGAAATGCACTGATGTCTACCGCTTTGAAGAGCAGAAAAAATAAGAGGATGACAAGAAAGTTAAGGGATGGATTGATGAGAAGATATGTGAAAAAAAACAAATGCACTTTTTCTGTGAGTTTAAAACTGCTCATAATATAATTTTGGATATTACAAAAAAATAACACTTGGATTTCACTCTTGGCTCTAATGCATGGCCTCCAAGGACCCCCGTGGTCTTCCTTGCCCACCTTTACAGTCTCATTTCTCCCCACTCCACATCTCACTCTCCACACTGTGGCCACAACGACCTCCTTTTACTTCCTCAAGCCTACCACGTTCCTCCTGGGGCCACAGGATTGTTGCCTATTCTGTCTCCTCTGAAGACTCTCCTGCTTTTCTAATCCCAGATAATGTCTCAGAACTCAGCTCAAGCAACCTTTCTCTGAGTACCTCCCCTCTCTGTCACTCCCCACCCCTAACTTAGGTCTACTGCTTTAGTTCTTGGAGAAACACAGTCCTTTATGTCACAGCATTTACTACTAAACCCTTAGTGCAACTACTCGGTTCATGCCCTCACCCCAAGAGACTGACATCTCCATGACAACAGGGCCCGGTCCCCTTGGGCTCACCAAGTCACACCCACACCCAGCAGGGTTCCTGGTCAGAGCCCATGCTCATGAAAGGAGCTGCAGAATGAATAATTTTTCTAATTAGCCTTGTGGTCCTGTAAAAGCTTCAACCAACTATGCTCCATTTTTTTACTATCAAATGAGAAGATTGGTGAGGAGAAGCCTTTCTTTTTGTACAGGGCCATTTCAGAATAAATATTTGGAAACTGCATGTTTTTAATTCAAAATGAAAGCAACATTAATGAATCCTATCAAAAATATAAGGCTTTCCCTTCGACTAAGCTTATTCACTTTGTTCAATAAAAGAATTTCAATGAGAAAATTGATGCTGCTTTTTAGCCACTAGAATGTTCCTAGTTGGGCGTTTTGAACAGCAGCCATAAGGATAAGAGGCAGCTTTCTAATATTTCACCTCTTGCAATTCAGAGGCCATTAGAATCACAACAAATCATTCACAGTTGTGATCTCATTCCTTCCAAGTAGGCAAACTTATCATCCCTTCTTTGTAGATGATGAAAGTGTGGTTCAGAGAGGTAAAGTGACTTGCCCAAGGTCACACAGCAAGTTGATGACAGGGCACACTTAATTCATTCAAATAACAGTGAAGGGAACCATAGTTTTGCCACCCTAAATGTGCTTTTTTAGGATATTTATTCTAAGCTGTTTATTAAGAAACAAAAAACTCAGAACCTTTGACCCTTCCACTTTCCTATGCAAGAGATTCGGACAAAGAAACTTGCTTCAGAAAGAGGAAATCTTAGGGTGTCACCTTAGCTTAACTCAAATTAAGTATGGTAGATAGAGGTATTTAGCCAGGTGCCTGTTAGCCTGATACCTCTTGTGTCTGATTGTTTCTGAGTCACCAAGCAAGGATTTTCCTGCCATGTATGTTCAGCTCTTCTTCAACTACCTGCAGATAGCCCATTCTCACTTTTGAAATCTAACACCTCATTCCTTCCTCCTCTCTTTTCTCCGTTGTCCAAAATTGTCTCATATATCCAATGTTGCTTCACTGTCCTTGGAATTTTCATGGCTATGTGAATTCCCCACACACATGTATTAAAACTTTGATTTTCTCCTGTTAATCTGCCTCTGTTAATTTGATGATTCACCTGGCCTGAAGAACTTAGAAGGATAAAAAGTGTTAATATTTTTTAGCCTCCACAACAAAATACTTCCGGAGCACATATCCACTCATCCTGTGTATGGTGCTATACCAGGTGCTGGGAATACTGAGACAATAAAATGCAGCTTCTTCTCTTTCCAGGTTTGCCAACCCCCCACCCCCACCCCAACCACCACCCACCTCTTGGTTATAGTGAGGCAGGGTAAAAAGAAGTTAGGGGAAACTCTCAACAAGTGGAATAAGGAAGTAGGAGTGAATATCATAGGCTGATAAGCTCCTAGGTCCTCTCGCCAGAGCCCCCACCTCCACGCATGACCAAAGGGAAAGAGTTAACGTCAGGAAACTCCTGCCATGGTCACAGAAGTCAAGGACAGCAGGGATTGACTAAAACCAGATCAATGCAAGATGGAGGGAAAAATTGGCCAGAGAAGTACCCCAAACTGACACCACAAGTAGAAGGGCCCCACCCCCACCTCAGGATATCTAAGACCATGACACCTTCGGATCTGACCATATTAGGAACCAGACCCCCCTCCCAACCAGAAGTCAGAGACAGAATTTGGAGCCCCAAAGTTCAGAAACAACCTACTCTTGGAAACACGAAATCCCAGGAACCGACTGATCCGCCCATGAGTTCACCTGTGTCCACGTATACTTTCACTACTTTCACAGTGGCACCAGGTGAGACATGCAATGAGGGGAGCAAAGGCTGGCTCAACCCCTGATCCTCTTTCCAGGAAACTGCATGCTCACCCCTTTTTCTGTACCTGAATAAAACATGCTTTTGCTCTCACTCTGACTCATCCTTGAATTCTTTCCTGCATGAGTCATGGGCCTGGAGATCCCAGACCACTTCTGGGCAGGGCCAGCCTCTGGCACAGAACAGGCCCAGTGACAGTAGAATCTTCTCTCTACTTGGACCAGAGCAGGGAGAGTTAGCCACCTTGAGTGCTTTGGACTGCATTCTTCAGAAACGGACACTCAGACAATGATGAGACAAGTAGTTTAATTAAGAGGTAGCCCCCAAAAGTACCCATACACAAGGAATGACATAAGGAAGGGAAAGGAGTCAACACAGGGAACAGTTACTGTTGTGGCAACTGAAACATGACCCCACTGGACAGCTTCGGGAGACTGTAGGACACGCTTTGAAGTTGGGTATTTATGACCGACTGCCATTCATTTTCAGTCAGGGCTGCATCCCAGGGGAATTGCAGAGCAGAAGGGCCCAAGCATGATACTTTCAGTGGCTAGAGAAAGCCCTCAGTCAGTGTCCACACCTGCTTTCAGGAAAGAGCCATCGCTATGTATGGAAATGACGAAGAGAGGGGCATGCTAAGAGGTGGGGCACTGGCAGCACCGGCTGTGCCAAGGCAGTGCCTTATCTGGCCAGAATCCGGGAAGGCCAGCTCGGTGCCATCCTGTGGCATGGTGCCAAATTCCTGCTGCCCCAGTAAAAGTGCAGACACCAGCCCTGGCAGAGTGAGAGACTCAGCCCTGGCTTCTGAAGGACCCTACCCCCAGGTGCCTTGGCAGCACCGAAGCAATTCAGTCTCCCCTCTGCCTCTGAGCTGGTGGCCCTGGGGGTGTTTCCCTCTAACCCCCCTGCTCCCTGGAACCAGAAAGGCAGCCCACCTCTTCTCCCAGAACTGTGGACTCATCTTGGTTATACCACTAATCAGAGCTGATTTTCAAAACGTTTATGTATCTGCCTCCTAAATGAGACTAGTGTTCTTCAGGGACAAGGATTTTGTCTTTCTCTTTTAGGTGAATCCCCTAAGCACTGGGCTTATCAGTGCTTGGAGTAAAGCGCAACATGTGTTTGACAAATATGGTTGCATTAATGAATAAATACATGGATAATGAATAAATGAATTCAATTCCCTATTGAAAAATGGAACTCATAAACACATTACCCCTGTAGAAAGCCTCTGAGGTTGAGAAGGCTGTCTCCCAGATCAGAATGAAAGCTCCCATCAGACCAGAAGTCCTCTGGGCAGAGGCTGTCTCCTCACTCAAACTGGGGCACTGTAGGGACATAGGCTGACTCTCCCTCAGACCGGGGCTCCCTAAGGGCAGGGCTGCATCTCCCCCATGCCAAACTGGGTGCACCTCCAGGCATGGGCACATCCTGCAAGGTTGTTTCACCCATAGGTTACTTCTGTTGATGAGCTCAGAAAAGCCCTTTCCATGTTGTATTGATGAACAATTGTAATTCTTTAATCTTGAATGTGTTGAGGATTCATATATGCAGGGGGCAGGGAGAGAGAGAGGGAGAGAAAGGAAGGCAGGAAGGAAGGAAGGAAGAAAGAAAGAAGGAAGAAAGAAAAGGAAGGAAGGGAGGGAGGAAGGGAGGGAGGAAGGAAGGAAGGAAGGAAGGAAGGAAGGAAGGAAGGAAGGAAGGAAATGAAGGAAGAAGGAGAGAAAGAAACGGAAAGAAAGAGCAGGTTGTGGCTAAGTTCTTTCCAGCAAGCAGCCCTCAGCCTTGAGGGACACTCTAATGTGTGCACAAAAACTGCATGAACAGTTATTTCTGAGCGGCTAAATATTTTATATGCTGAACTTTGTTTTCCCCCTCAGAAGCATACCACAACTATTTATTACAATGCAGAAGTTGAATGGAAGGTGATTAAGTTTGATTTCTTGGCTGGGGATGAGCAGAGAGGAACAGGTGTGGAGGTGGTAGGGAAAGGTGAGTGGGCATGGGGAGGGAGCAAGCAGATGGGACCCCCAAGGCTAGCACTTCGTGGGAGCAGAGAAAAAAGGTCACCACCCAGCAAAGATACCTGGCCTGGATTACAGTATCTTTCTCTAAGGAACTTTGGGCTTCTTGCTCCTGTCCTCACCAGCCATGACATCCAGGCACAGGTAGCTGTGGTCCAGGAAGGGTGTAAATGCCAGCTATTTGCCCTACAGTTAATGTCAAGGATTTGGAGAAATTATATAGGAGATCTCTAGGCCTGTGTGACGATATGTCTCCTCCCCAAAACAAGGGCGAAAGTACCCCAGATCTCCTTTAGGGAGTCAAGCCTGAATTCTCCTCCCCGCTGTTTCAAGGACTGATGATTCGCACATTGGTTAATTCACATGAAGATTGTAGCAACCTATCTGGTCCTTCCTTCTTGGTTTATTTTACCTCAGCTACACCCTGTGAGGCTGGAAGTATAGGTGCTATTATTCCCATTTTATGTTGAAGAAGACTGAGTTTCTGAGTTTCAGAAGACTGAGAAGACTGGGCTGAAGAAGACTGAGTTTCAGAGCAAGTGAATTGTCCAAAGTCTTCTCTTCTTCGAAAGATGAAGCAGAGTAAAAGGTGCCAGATGCTCGGGATCCCGGGCAGCCCTTGTCCATTTCATCATCACTGGCTTAACTGTTGGGTGTCTTCACGGTGAGAAACAGTGTGAGAAAATCAGATAGCACACCTAGCCCATCCTTCAGACACAGGCAGGCACCCATCCCTCCCTGAAGCCTTGCCCAGTCTGCCCAGCCTCCTCTGCCCTGCTCCCTGTAGCACCTGCTATCTGCACTTCCCCTGGGTCCTTGGTTACATTAGTGTCACTCTTGCCCATATACTAGCCCAAGCATGGTTGCTTCAAGGATGCACATCTGGCCTCTTCAACGAGCTCCTTGAGGCCAGATGTCATGTCTTATATTTCTCATATATCCTTCACAGGACCTAGAGTGGTGCTGGGCACAGGGTAGGAATGGAATGGAATGGTGTCATAATAATAATGGCTAGCACTTATGGAACACTTACTTTGTGCCAAGTACTGCTCTAAGATGTTTATGTCCATTAACTCATTTAATTCTCACAGCACCCCCATCTATGGATAGCATTATCCTCCATCCCATTGTGTCTCCATAGTTATATAGCAGGTAAATCACATTTTACCATTTGGCTTTAGATCCCTTGCTCTTAAATGTTACATTATATTGCCTGTAAGCATAGGGTCCATGCATGTATGCTTCCCTCTGCAAGTGACCTATTCATTCATTCATTCATTCATTCTTAAACTTGTTCTCATTCATTGAGCACCTACTGTCCCAGCACATGGGGCTAGTGCTTTACATACCCTCTACTTCTCGCTTCCAGCTGCCAAGTTGGTGCTAATATTATCTCCATTTTATAGTTGAAAAGGGCCAGATGGTTTCCCCAGGGTCACACAGCTGCTAAGTGATAGGGCTTGGATTTCAACCCAGGTCTGGTCTGGGCAGTTCCGAAGCCTGAGCTGTTCCCCCCAAGATACGCTTTATCTTGGCTTCAATGACTCATTCACCAAACTCAGCCCAGCTCAGAGCTCAGCACGGAAGGCAGAGTTAGCAGGAGCCAGCGGCCCCTGGAGCCTCTGGCAGTATTAATGGTGACCATGAAGGTGATTCTGGCACACCACCATGGCCTCTGTCCTCCCAGACCACGGGGCCACTCTGGGCTGACCCCAGTGATGGCCATTTTCCAGCACATACAGGAATCAGACTGGATAATATGTGTGACAAGGCCACAGGTGAACTCACAGGGTTCTCAGATGTGCAAGGAACCACTTCATTTTCCATTAGCTGATTAGAGCTATCCTATGTATTCCTATTCTGTGGGTTATGGAGCGGGTGGACAACTAAGTTTTAGCACTTTACAATAATCTAGGTATGATTCAACGATTTCAACAATTTTTAAAGGACCTTTTACAGTTTTGTTTTGTTTTGTTTTGTTTTGTTTTGTTTTGTTTTACAACAAAGTGCTGATTTCTCAATTACCTACCTCCCTTTTCCTCCTCTTCTCCAGGGTGGCCCCTCTGTGAGGGGCAGTGGCTTCTGTGGCACTGGGAGGGAAGGGCACATCTGGCCTCAAGCTACTCTTTGGGTGTGTGGGTTGGCACCCAGCCAGAGGGCACGGTGTGGTCCACCCTAAGTGCTCAGCAGGCCTTCCGCCACTGATGGGCCAGGCTGGTAACCTCCTGGCCCGTTCTTTCTCCACTCCATCAGAGCTGGGCCATATTAACACTCCACATAGAACTGGTCCCATTTTGTCTCTTGATCATGCTGCAGATGCTCTGAGGTCCTGCCCTGTAGCCTTCTCTGAACTCTCTAGAAAACTTCCCAACCATACTCATCTAAGTTCAGGGCAAGCAGAAACTTCTGGATTCCACCTTAGGCACACAGGAACTGAGGGGTGCTTGGAGACCCACATGCATGCCCTCTCTCCTAACTACACCCCAGCATCCAGGTGATTTCAGTGTAGCCGCCTCACATTGGGGAAGAGCAGTCTGGCAGGTGATGGTCTTCTTGAGTCCTAAGTGAGAGGGAATCGGAATGCCCTCTCCCCTGGTGTCTCCGGCATCAGCCCAGCATGCCTTTTTCCTTGTGGGGAGAGACCAGATGCAGGTCTTCTTGTACCTGCCCATCCCCTGCTCCCTCCTTCCTCCAAAAGCCCCAGGACAAGAGTCCTGTGAGGAAGTCCTCCGGGCCTGCTAACATGCGTGAGACACCCTCTGCACCAGACCACCTACCTCTCAACTTCTCTTCAAATGAGGCACTGCTCTCGCCCCCGGGTGCAGATGAAAAGGCTAGAGAAGTTATCTGCCCAGGGTCCCAAGGACTGAGTCATGATACAAACCCCATGCAATTTGCCAGAGCCCTCTAGACCACAGAGTTTTTGTTCAAAGCAGGCCCAACCTCTCCTTCACTGGGATGACAAACTCATGGTTCTGCCTTAGAGGAGAAAGGCTGCGTGACAATGCAATTGAGTGGGGAAATTAAAACACATTGATTTTATATTTGCAAAATGATGTCCTCATCACAAATGAGTTAGGTATTGTAAACTGTAAAGCCCCAAACATTGTAAGGGATGATTGGACTTATTGAGACATTCATTTTTATTGGAAAATTGAAGGAGGTTCTTCCTGCCCAATGTAACAAAGTGGAATCAGGCGATCTGGGTTCTAATCCCACCTCAAAGACTTTGGGCAAGTCACTCCCCCAATCTGGGCTTTAGTTTCCTCCTCTGAACTACAATGGCAATGGATTTCTATATGTCTGCAGGTCACCAAGGAGCTGGAGGCCCCTTACTGACACCCCCCAGACAATAGCCTCTGCATGGTTCATGACAGGCCTGGTACAGGATGCCAGTACTGAGGAGCCAGAAGGCTTGGTCTTGCTTGGTGTCTTATGTCCACCCACCCTGGCAGAGTCCTGCATGGCCCACAAGGAGCCATGGGCTCTGGGCAGTCCCCTCTCTGCCCTCCAGCCTTCAAAGGACCATGTCTCCCCAGCAACAGAAAAGCTGCATCCCTGATGTGCCAACTCCAGAGGAGCTGAAGCTTGTACCTACTGTCTGCCCACAAAGCCCTCCCTGCCCTTCCACTTTGTGAGCTTGCGAAGTGCAAGGCGTTTATACATATATAACAAGGTGACGAAGGGCATTTTCAATTAGAGCACTCTGCATGGGTTCTCAGGCCTGGTGTGGTTACCTGCAGAGAGAAAGAGAGAGGAAGACAGAGAGAGAGAGAGAGAGAGAGAGAGATTAAACAGGACAAGGCACAGCTCACTAATAATAATGCCCATGCATTTATTGAGCACCTACCTTGTGCCAGGTGGGGCTCTGATCTTTACATTTATTGTCTCATCAACTCTCCCAAACCACTCTTTGAGGTGAATTCTAATATTACCCCATTTTACAGATTTGAGCCCAGGAAGGTTATGTGGCAATCAAATGGGAATAGGTCACGTCCAACCTGGCCTATTCGTATTGGCACCAGAGAGCATCGAAAGCAGGAAACTGGTTCCTCAGATGATGGGGAAGCTGGGAGACCAACAAGAGAGGATGAGATAACCCAGAGACTAGCTGCAGCAGGAAGCCACTGCCACACGAGGCCTGGGGATAAGGAGGCAGCAGTGGAACCAGGCCCTGGCGGGGAGGGCCCCCCGGAACATCGTGAACCTGTTGGGAGAGAGCTAGGACCAAAGGAAAGGCAGAAGCTGCTGGATATGCCACCCAAGGGGGAAAAACACTCTGCCTTCTCCCTTCCTCCTACTTTCCAGCCTCCATGGAGGCCTCCTATTGGTGAATCCAGAAGCAGTCAAGCTGAGGACAGAGCCTGAGAAGGGCTTCCTGCAGGGCTGAGTCCCCACAATGTAAAGTAGGGGTGTGGGGGGAGGTGTAGATAAGGATCTCAGGGCACAGGGGCCTGGGCCCGGGCCTGGCACAGGCTACAGAATGAATCCAGCTTAGAGTTGTCTGCCTGGAGCGTCCTATCTCTAGAAGGGGAGAAATGACCTGTACTTTTAGCCACTGCAGACAGAGAGGGGACGAAAACTTTAAGGGACAGACAGTTAACTGAGACTGGAGGTCCCAGGGAGCAGGACTTGGAGCTGACTGCAGCTATCCACCTTGGAGGTGGATAGCGGGAGTGGGGTGTGAGGACTGACATAAACCTGCAGATCTATCGAATCATGTTCCCAAGCACTAGCCCATGGTGTGGGTAAGTGGACATGAGTTAAGGACAACGAGAGGAAAGTCAGCGATGAGATGACAGCCAGTGGAAGCCACAGAAGCAGAGGAGGAAGCCACAGCTAGGCCACTCTCAGGGTGCTCTGCACCCATCTGAGACATAAGGTTGGGGGAAGTGAAGGAAGAGCCATAACAACTTTTCAGTGTGAGCTGAAGAGAGTGCTGAGGAGGGAAATAATAACAACCTCCTAGTCTTTGAAGATTCTTTATCCAAAGCATCTTTGGTTGCGTCTTCCGAAGAAGTCCTGGAAAAGGATTAGAATACAAGTGGTCTATTTGGGCCAGGACCCCAGGAAGCACCGCAGAGTCAAGAGAAGAGAGGCAGCCAATTCAGTGCACGGCTGAGTAGACACCAGTGTGAGCAGCTGGGGCGCAGTCCTGCTGAGGACCTCTGGGGCTCTGCGTGCACACACCTCTGGGTTGTTCTACCCGAGGGGCAAGGACGCTGGGGAGTTTACTACCCAGGCCCCATGGGTCACTGGCTGGGGGCTGCCTCTGACCTTACCTCACAGGCACTTCCAGCCTGCCCCACAGAGGAGCGACAACACTCATGGGGACATGGGTGGGGCTCCAACAACCCGTTATACTGGGAGTGACAGTGCAACTAGAGGGGACTCTAACTCCAGAAGTGTAGGGGTCAGAGGGTGACTGGGATAGACCTCACTTGAAAATCTGAAAGAATTCCAGAGAACTCCTCATTCCTACCCTCACATCCCCACTTAAGTTCATCGTCTCCAATGACTGCATTTCCTGCCACAACCTGGGGGAAGTCATGAGCACTGGAAGGAGGCAGAGGCTGTTGGTCATTCTAAATTTTAATAAAAATCAAGTTCCCTAACCTCCCCCTACCCCAGGCTGCTTGTTCCCCTAATGTGGGCTCTATACCCACTTCCTAGGAAGATGGTATGAGTCTAAGTCCAGTGAGAGAAGAAGGTGTGCGGGGCAAAGACAAGCACCCAGCTCCAGTGTCCTTTCTTCCCTGTGCAAGAGGGGGTTTCATCACACTGTGGAATCAGGTGCCCTCACCTCCCTTTTCTCTACCAGCCTCCTCGCCCCACCCCCAGTTTGTTGCTTCAAAGACCCAGGCGTGCTGCCTTTTATCTCTACTTCAAGTATTCTCAGTTCTAATTAAGTTTATTTCAGCCCTCTGATTTGAGAAGCCTTATCTGGAATACTTAACCTGTGCAAATAATATGTGGAACCGGGAGCGCTGGCCCAGCATGCTAATTGAACTTCACACGGGGCGCAGGCAGAGCCGAGCAGTCAGGTCGCCAAGAAGCTCTGAGAGAAGGGAGGAAGGCAGGTGCCTGCCCTTCTAAGGATGAGAGAGGAACCGGTCTGGGCCCCTTTGTGACCCAAAACTCTGGGTCACTTGACAACTGAATTGCTCAGCAACTGGGGTTTAATGAGCTGGGTGTAAATCTGGAGATCCCCTGAAGGCTCGTTCCAGCCCCCGATGTCTGGCTCTGCCCGCAGCCCTGGCCCAGCTTCTCGGGCTCTGCCCTTGTACCGCGTCCTGGGGCATGCCTTGGGGGCAAGGGGAAGGGTCAGCCAGAATGAGCGAGAGAAACAAACCTAACCCTGAGGCAAGTAAAGACTTTCATAGGAGGCAAGGTAAGAAGGAAGGGACACCAGCCTGTGACTGCCAGTCCCTCCTTTGCCAGTAACTGGCGCGGGCACGTCGCCCCTCTGTGCCTCAGTGTCCACAGCTGGGTTGGACTAGCTCAGGGCTTAGGCCTGCGTTTCGTGCGGCCCTTGTTCAAAGGCCTCAGGACCGTCTGAGGTTGAATGAAGCTCCGATCCCAATACTTCTTCAATTGAAATAGCTGCCATGTATCTATTATTTATTGGAATCACGACAGATTGATTACATTTGTGAGAAATAAAAGATGTATAGCTAAAAATTAGTGTGAACTCTGGGACTGGGTGATTTCTTTATTCCTTCCCAAGTCTAACAATCTCAGCTTCCAACACCCTAATGACAGGGCCCTGGTTCAACGGTCACTCTCTGGTCCCAGAGCCATGGGCCCCTGAATATATTACATTTTACCTCTCAGCAATGTTTTTTCTCTGGGGTCTAGGTAGACGAATCCACAGAGCTACCCAAGGATGTTGGCTGAGCTGGTGCAGATAGTGGAGGGAGAGCTGAGGGACATTCCAAAGAGACCATCCTTAGGGGTAATCGCTGTCCAAGGGACCTAGAACCCACACTGTCAGAGCCATATCCAGGACAACCTGCACCTGTGAATGATGAAGGGCTGTGGCAAAGAAGCAAATGTGGAGGTAGGGCAATCAGGGAAGGCTTTCTGGAAGGCGCGGGGAAGGACAGGAATCCACTAAAAGAGTCAAGACTGAATAAATAACATGTCTAGATGGGGCCTCACACTGACAGATTTTCAGGTCCTGGAAAAGATGAGAGGCAAGACACAGTGAGCCTGGCCCACCTGGCCCACCTGGCCCACCTGGCACAGGTAGATTCCCCCCATCCTCAGAGGAGCTGCGTCCAAACTCCTCTGAGCTCTGAAGCGGGTTGCTTCTTGCGCGTATGAACATGCAGGGGAAACATTTAAGCCAGGTTTGCTCTGTCAGGCTAGCTCCCCTTATCTGAGAGACGAGTAAGGAGAGAAGGAAAGACCATGAAGACATGACTGGATAGGCCAGGTGTGCGGGAAATCGGGAGGCCAGGCTCAGATGGCAAAGGCTGAGGCTGCAGCTCAGCCCCCTCCCTACCCACCCACTGCTCTTTCTCCACCTCCCACAGCCAAATGGCAAGCTAGAGAGGACAAGAGGATGGCAGGAGAGCTGTGCGGGGCATCTCTGTATCTATTCCCAGTCTCCTCCCCCTGTCTGTACCCCCAGGAGGCTGTTCTATGTAGGACTCCTCAAGGCAACTCCCTGCCTCCTGGCTTCTGATGGAGTTTGGCCAATGAAGATACCAGCAAGAGACCAGAGGGAGGGTAAAGAATGAACTGTGAAGTCATTCCCCAGGCCTCCCCCTGCGGGTCACAGCTCCTGCCAGGCGGTCCTCTCCGTACGACTCGCTCTGCCTCTGGGTCCAGGTGGCTGTTCCTCCCCTTCCCCCTTCAGCTCTAGCATCTGGAATGGCCTCGCTGTTAGGGTCTCTCGGTACTGTGACTTCTCTACACCCCGTCTTCACCTTTAAATGGGCCCTTTATTAAACTCTTCAAATGACCCAGTTTGAATATGACACCTGTATCCTGCCTGGTCCACGGCTGTGATGTGAACCATTTCAGCTTAAGTCCTGGGATCCCGAGTCTCGGAGTGCTTTATCTAGTCACACTCTCGCCCCAAATTCCATTCTTAAGCATACACCCCACTTCGTCTCTCCTGGGCATTATTTCCAAAATGCAGACAGTGCTCTTTGAGTTCTGTACCTGGCCGCTCACTTCTTGGCGAGTCTGCCCCTCTCATTACAGACGCGGGCCCAATGTGATCTCATTAAAAATAAACACAATGCCAGCGCCTAACTCCTGAGGGCACCGTTTTCTCCTGAGTTTCCTAGGTGCAGACTGTGTAGAGCTGAACCAGGTTGATGGTGGAATTAAATAAGGATTAAGAAGTTGGAAGGTGCCCGCTAATCTAGCAATCAGACAAACCTGTCAAGTCATCTTTCTTTTTTTTCTCAAATATGAATTTTTTAAAAATCAAGCAATTGGCTCTTTTGTTAATTAGAAGGTCAGCAAAAAGTGGGCCACTCGGGTAAGCACACCCAGTGGGAAGGGAAGAGAACAGAGGTAGATGGCCCGCAGAGATCCACATTAACGGGGGACCCCCGTGCCTCGGAGTGGGCCGAGATGACCGCTCGGCCTCTGGATCTGGCCTGAACCCCTGGCCCTCCCTGGCAGCATGTGTTTCGGTCTGCTTCCAAAGCTGTTCTCTTTGGCTGGCTTCCCCATGATTAGAAAGTCGGGGTCAAAGGCCAATTTTATTTTCTCCTCTTAAACTCGCTTCCTAGGAAGACTACACATGCAATACAAGAAAGCATACGGTTTGGATCAACCCCAAAATGTCAGGATCACCTCTCAGCTCTGCTGTGTGATCTCAGGAAAGAAGTTTTATCTCTCTTGAGCCTCAGTTTTCTCATCTGTGAAATGAGTCATATCCTGGGGCTACTGGGAAGATAAGGAAAATGACCCAACTAATTACCTGGCTCATAGTAGCCTAATAAATGCAAGTCCCTTCTCTTTACTTCCCATGTCCTTCAAAGATAAAAAACATTTTGGGGCCATGTTTTCCTTATCTAGATGATTTCAATAGCTTCTATGTTAAATATTTATTTTCACTTTCGTGTCTGTCCCACACGCCTTCTGCCATTTTATAGCGGCAGGATCCCCCAATCCTTCACCCCTGCCTTTATAGGTTTTTTTTTTTTCTGATTTCAGAGAGAGAGGAAGGGAGAGAAAGAGAAGCATCGACATGAGAGAGAAACATCAATCAGTTGCCTTCCATATGCGCCCCATCTGGGGATTGAACCCACAACCTAGGATTGTGCCCTGACTGGGGATCGAACCCAAAACATTTTTGGTGTATGGGACAATGCTCCAACCAACTTAGCCACCCATCCAGGGCCTCTATTCCCTCCTTTCAAAAGGAACTCTTCCCAGACTCCACCTGATTCTTGTGGGGCTGTCACCCCCAGGAACCCCACCCCAGTGCATCTCCAAATCACAAGAATTGGACCCTGGAGCAGCCATGTTATCCAATCAGAATTTTCTCTTTTTTTCTGGGTAGTGAATGTAAGGATAGGATCCCAAAGTAGCTGTCAGTCATATCCCTAGCATATGAACATGAAGAGAAGGGAGAAAGAGAGTCTCAGGAAACTTAAACCCAAACCAGCCACCAAGGTCCCCAGGGTTCACTTTCCAGTTCTGTGAGTTCCCTAACTAGTTCCAATCAATCCTTTTGTGCCTGAGATGATCAGGGTTGGTTTCCAATGCTTACTGCCAAACCTCTTAACTGGCTCCCCAGAATTCCCTTTTGATCCACTACTTTCCATTCTTTACATCTCATGCAGAGTGAACTTCTAAAATTACAAATCCAATTGTGTCCCTCACCCCTCATAATGCTTCTATGGCTTCCTGCTGCCTTTAGAATAAAGACCAAAATCTTTAATATGGCCTACAAGGCCCCACTTGCCTTTCCAGCCTCTTCTCTCACCAAGACACCCCCGCACCTTGCTCTCTCTACGTTCCCGCTCCTTCTGGGATTTTGTTCTCACAACTTGAAATGTCTTCCCACTTGCTCTTCACCTAAAATACTTTTTCTCAGACTTGGTATCTGAGGAAAAGCCTCATTTCCTCAGTAAAGTCTCTCCTGATGCGCCTACAGGCTTTTTCCAATTTGGTCAAGCCCTTGTAGCAGATTCCTCTCACCGTTTGTAATCTTGCATTGATGTGTGTCATTGTTGTATTAATGTCCACCTCCCTGACCAGACTGCAAGCTCCAAGAGGGTGGAACCATGCCTGCTTCATTCGCTCTGCCTCACCTCTGCTCGGAAAGGGTCGGCACGGTAGGAGCTCATAAAGGTTTGTTGAATGAGTGGAGGAATAAGCCATGTAGGAACTATGGCATAGTCCTAGTTACTCTTCATTCATGAAATCTCTTTCAGGATGCTTTTCCAGACCCCCTGGAACTACACTGGCTTCTTAATTAGTCTCTCCCCACCCCCTTCCAACTAATCCATCAGATCATTTGTCTTTCTAAAAGTACCTGCACTATAACCTCCAGCAACCCCCTACTACCCAGCATATACAAATCATCCACTCACTGGCATTCCCCCAAGTTACACCTGTTAGACAGCACCCCGCGGTAGTGCCCTTGCCATCCCTCCCGCCCCTCACACCTTCCTTACGTGGTTGCTCATGCTGTTTCCCCTGGGTCTCCCTTCTCTCTCTTGTCATCCATACCCACCTTCTACAAACCTCTGTTCATAACCACAGCCTCTGTAGAATGCCCTTAATTAAACTCAGCCTACAGTAAGTGCTCTGTCTCTGAATTCTTTTTGCAGAATCCATTGATTATATTTCAGCTTGAACTGTTTTCCAGATATCGCATGATCGGTGTACTTCCTTCTAAGTCACTGAGCCCTCTCACATACATTATCTGATTTGATACTAAAAACTTCGCAGGGAAGTTGGGACAAGTATTTTATGGAATAATTTAATCATAAGGATGAGAAACCCACTGAGTTAGCTTAAGTGGAGGGGACTTATTGGAAAGACGCTGGCAAAGAGCCCAGATCCTTCCAGGTAATGCAGACTGGTGGCAAGGGGCCTGGAGAGGCGTCCAGAAGCCTTCTTTCTCTTTCTCATCTCTTGGCCTCTCTTCTCTCTGCCCATCTGCTCCGCCCTCCTCTCTGCAAACCTGGCTCCTCTGAAAAGTTCCCCATAAATTAATTCATGTCAACATGCCTTTGAGTAGCCTTGCGTCAACTCAAGCTCCAGGTGTGACCTTATCTCTCCAGGTCCCAACAGCATCCAGATGATTATCGTCTCATCCCAGTGTCTTGGTCCAAATTCTCAAGAAACGCTCTGATTGGTTGTTGGTCAGCTAGTCCAGTACTTACTGTGAGTCACTTACCCAGCCTGGTACAGGCAGCCATAGGATAGGTTGCATTGCAACTGCCCATTCGGCAAGACCAGGGGAGGGAGGGGCAGGGGGATGAACAAGCAAAGTGACAGTGTAGTAAAAGAGGTACAGATGTAGGCACTAAAATCATGCTATCTGTGTATAAGTCCCAGCTATGGTAACCACTGTCTCGTGACCTTGGAAAGCCACTCCATCTTTCTAAATCTCCGTTTCTTCACCTTGAAATGAGTATGATAATAATAGCTTCAGCAGTACAGGATCACTGTGACAGTCCCATAAAGCACATAGCACAGTGCCTGGCACAGGGTGAGGGCTCAATTAGTCTTAACTGCTAATGTTTGCTACAGTAAGTATTGTTATTCTCATTTGATTCTTGCTAAAGGTTGCCCGTGGTCCTAAATCACTACTGGAACCCCACACAGAGCCTGCAGATTCAGAATCCTGGGAAGAGGGCCTCAGACCCGTATTTAGAAAGAGCTACCTCTGGTCATTCTGAGGACACCACTGATTAATCTAACACAGCTCCCCACTTTACAGACAGGAACCCAAGGCCTTGGCTCATTCCAGATCACACACAAGCTGGTGTAAGGACTCAGGGCACCGACCCCCTGTGCACAAGTTGAAGATTCGGTTCCCAGTGGTGGGAACTGCACATGCTCCTGTCGCTGGGGCTCTCAGGGCCTCAGGGAGGGCAGAGCGCTCAGAAGGACTCTGCCCTGCACACCACCCTCAGGCGGTGCCGTGTGTCAGCACCAGGGCTCTGGGATCAGCGCATCTGGGGTGGGACCTGAATCCGCCTCTCAATGACTGTGTGACTTCCAGGGAGTTAGGTTTTGTGTCTCAGTTTCCTTATGTGTAAAATAGGCTGATAGTAGCCATTTCTTTGGATTATTATAAGGTTTAAATGAGTTATGGCATGTGAAGCTTTTAGAACAGGACTTACCACAAGGCTATAATAATCAGTTTTTATTATTAATGGTAAACATGTACCTCTGGGTCTCTTTTTGTCTGTTAGCTGGTACGGGTATATACTAAAAAAAGATACACTTTGACAAAGTGTTTATGAAATCACAAATAGGTAAAGGATAGCACACACATCTGATAAAAACTCTGGGACCCAATCTCCACTCACGAAGTTTCTAGTGGGTCCTAGAATAACAACAAATGCTCATATTGGTGTCTTCACCCAAGAAGCAGGTGAATAGGAAGACATTCACCACACGCACACACACACACGTTTGATGAGGAACTCTCTAAAGGCAATTCTGTGTCCCTGCTCTGCCCGTGGTTCTCTGAGGACAGGACCATATCTCCCCACAAACTGGGGCTCCCTAAGGGCAGGGCCACATCTCCCTCAGATTGGGAGTTTTTGAGCACAGGACTGTATCTCCCCTCAGACTGGAGCTCCCTGAGGGTGGGTCTCCCTGAGGACAGGGCTGTGTCTCCCCTCAGACCAGGGTCCCCTGTGGTTACGGATAGCCCCTTTACTTCCAACATGGGCCGGGCCCTCAGGACACGCACTGTCCCTACACTCCTGATCTTTAATGCCTCGGGTAAGGCATTTACTGTCTAGTAAATTGTCCTCTTCCCAATCTCAAACACTTAGGGCAAATGAGGTTTCTCTGTGCCACTTCTTGCAGCTCTAATTGCTCCATGTCATGTTTTATGTATTTTAATTAGTGCTTTAAATTTTACACCTAAATCTCAAGGCACTCTAGCAAAAGGCCCCTCTTTAGAAACTTGAATAAATAAATTCTGCCCTGGCAGATGACAGCCAGGAACCTTGAGGTAATTCATATTAACTTGTCATAAGCTGCACCATGCTGTCACCTAGGGCACCCTTGAGGGCCTGTGTCTGGGGTCTCCCCAGCAGCCTTTTCTGCCGCCACTTCTGTCTCCTCAGGGGCACTGCTGCTTCCAAAGTTACAGTCCAGTAGGTCACCACAGTCCCCAAATTCCTCAGTTTAAGACACTTGTTCCAGGCTTGCTTCATTCAAAGTACTATCGCAGCTGCTGCGGAGTGGTGGTCCTCAACCGTGGTCAACTCCAAACACCCGGAGAGTCTGTAAAACATGCCGATGCCAGATGACCCCTCTAGACACCTGGGTTCCATGGGTCTGGAAGGGACCCTAGCATTGCGAGTTCCTTTAACTCCCAGGTAATCCTGCCTCACAGCCCAAGTGCAGAAGCAGCACTGTAGGGAACTCAGGGCAGAACAAGCACATCCAGGCTCCCCCAGTCTTGTGACCGACACATTAACCCCCATTAAACTGGGGTCTCCCTGAGTGCTTGGGCCCATCTCTCTTGCTCACTGCTAGAGCCCCAGCGGGTAGAGCATGACTAGCATACTGTAGGTGCTCCCAAATATTTACTGGATGAAACCTAAGCCACCCCTCTCCATAGGCACTGTCAGTTCCTCACCTTTCCAGTGTAGGTTCCACCACTTACTAGTGGGATGGTCTTGAGTCTCTCTTTCTAAGCCTCAATTTCCACATCTTTAAAATGGGGATGATGTCAGTTATCCACGCACATAGTTCTCGCGTGGGTGAAGAGTGAGAACATGCTTTCCCAGTGCCTGGCACCCAGCGAATACTCAGCAAGCCTCAGCCATCGGTGTTGCACACATTCATTCTTCTGCCACAGGGGAATCCTCTGTCCACTCCCCTGTCCTGTTGATGGGCTGTCTGGGCTGGAGTCACACCCACTCCCGCAGAGGGCAAGGGTGGGGCTCGGCCAGAGTTCCGGGGGACAGAAACCGGCGCTGGGAACACCGAAATGCAGATTTGGGTTTCTGCTTCCGCAGACTTACTCTATGACCTTGGCACATCTCCCATCCTCTCTGAGCCTCTGGCCTCCTCCCGCTGCCCTGCCCCCAGCCCCTGCACATTCTGTGGCTCTCTGGTCAGAAAGTCACTTTGCTGACCAGGGCAGCTGCCCTTGGGACTTCGTTCTGTGCCTGACCAGCAGCGCCCAGCCCATATGCTCTTAGGATGAAAGCAGAGCGCACAAATGCAGCGGTGGAGAGAAAAGTCCCCCGATTTGACAGGCCCAGGACAATTCCTACTCTAACAGTCATAGAAGCTCTGTCCCCAGACACAGCCTGCAATGTCGGCCAGACTCACGGGCTTTCACTCTGTTCCATCAATTCTGGGAGGGAGAAACAGGTCACGGAGGCCATTTCTGCTCGATCACAGCATGACGGCACCGTCCTCTCTGGTGGGCGTCCCCCCACCCACCACCCTGCATGGAAAAACAGCATATTCGTTGGAGAGGAACTGGCTGGGTCGCCTTCTCCCCTCACAGGAGAAATGTGAGTTCCTGGGATAGGCTCATGGTGGAGAGGATGGAGGAGAAAACCGGAGCTGATCCCGGAGGTGGGCACTAAGGAAGCGAGCTCCCGTGCTTTTTACTAACCCATCACAAAGCAGGAGGTGCTTCCTGCCCGGGAAGCTTTCTGCCCACCAAGCCTGCTGCAGCCTTCCTACTCAGAACTTCCAAGCATCATATCCTGTCTGCTGTGCAGAATTACACACTCCTGTATCTGATTTGGGACTATTTATTCCGATCCCTGGGGTTGTGCCTTTCTCAAAAGGCAGCTAATAGAGTGGGCGACACAACAGCTCAGAATCAGCAAGAATAGGGACCAGTTCTGCTCATTTCCATGGACAATTTACTTCTACCTTGTTGAGTCTCTATTTCCTCACCTGTAAAATGGGGACAAGATGAAAATAAATTACTTCTAATGTGCCTAGTGCAGCACTTTGCCCATTGCATGTGCTCAGGAAGCTAACGATAACAATATAATACTAAGGAGGTCTCCCTGTCCTTCAGCACCTTCAGGGTAGGACCATATCTTATAGCTCTTTAAATCCTTAGCACCCAGCTAAGGGTCAAACACACGGAAGCCAGAAGAGTCAGACAGACCAGAAAGTAGCTGCAAGAGTGCAGCACATATACCACATCTGTTTACGGCCACCCAAACCCCATAATTAATACTTCATCTCTTAGTCTCCCTGACTAAGTGGTACCCCATCCCCAGGTACCACTTAGGCAGGGAGAGTGCATGTGGCCTTTGGTTGAGGAAGACCCCAAGGGAGGGCAAGGCCGACACTCAGCTGGCTGGGGTTGGCACCGGGGCTTGCCTGGGGCTGGAGCGGGGCCGCAGGCACAGAACTATTGGGTGCATGCCGTTACCTTGGCAAACGGGAACATAATTAATCTGCAGTGCTTCCCTTCCATTAAGCCTTCACGTTTATACCTGAATTAACTTTTCACATCCAGTTAAGGCACGTGGGAGGCTCTGTCAGCCATAGGCATGCCAAGCACAGCTGTGACTGTTGGTGGAAGTGGGGGCTGTGCTGACCCACCACCACCCAAGAGCCCTGGGCTTGGGGGTGGCTATGCGGGGTGGTTGAGTTTCCAAGTTCCACTCTGTCCCCTAGGCACAAAGGAGAAAGGGGCCATCCGGAAGGGCAGGAGAGCGCTGCCTCCCCTCGCAGGGACAGTGTCACGAGAGCGTGGTCCACCTGGCCATAGCAGGACTGCATTGACTGCCTCCAGTCTCTTCTGCAAAAATAGACCAGCGCCTCCCTCCAGGCTCGGGTTCGACCAACCCAGGGTGGGGGCCGGGGAGCCCTGTTCCAAGGAGGGGGCGAAGTGTGCTGGGCTTTTTAAGTGTCTCCTCGAGCTGGTGTTTGCACCTAGCACAGGGCAGGAACCTACGCAGGCAGACCCCTAACGCACGGGGAGGTGTTGGTGGGAGACCCTCAGGCTCGGTTTTCTCTAAAGGGGACCTACCTAGCTTTAGCTCCCCAACCCCAGAGATCATGAAACTACCAGTGTTTTCTTGGCATCATTCTAGAATAAACAGTCGGGTGCCAATGCCCTCCACTCTGGGAAGTGGGATGTGTCAAGGCATTTTTTGCAGACAGCAGAAGGAGTGAAGTGCCCTGCTTATCTCCTGAGCAGCTTCCCTGTGAGTCATCTGAATGAAAGATTTTCTAGGAACTACTCAGCCTCTCAGTGATGTGACGGGAGAGGGGGAGTTAACATCCCCACAAATGGACCCTGTAGGGTGTCCTTCCTCCTCCCCCTTTATCTGCCTCCTCCAGTTCAAGACCTTCAGGTCTCCTCAATAAGCTGTCATCCCCACACCCCACCCTGTGCTGAGTACTTAAAGGTGTCTGGTTAAAGGAGAGAAGGTGCCTGCAAAATCTCAATTAATCATTACTCCACAATCTTTGTCCTCTAGTAGTTTAAAACCCAGCGAGGGAGACAAGACAGGCAACAGAGGCATGGCTGGCACGTGGGGAGTGGTGAACCCTCAGAAGTGGTGAGTGAGTAAATGTCAGAATGAGTGTTTGGGACTCAGATCACACCCTTCAGAGGAGGAAAACTATTTTGGGCTGGTTCTGAGTCACCAGAAATTTCTCAGGGGAGGCAGGATTTGAACTAAACCTTCAGAAGAGCCTCCATGCCAGGCTCTGAGCTAAGTGTTTGAGTTCACTGTCTCACCCAGTCCTTACAACACCCCAGCTCTGGGTAATGTAATCATTACGCCCATCTTCTAGATGAAGGAACAGCTCACGGAAGTCAGGGGACTGCCAAGGTCACAAAGCTGGTAAGAATCTTAGTGCTTTATGGCCTCTTTTAACCTAGAAAACATGTAAAATTTCCAGGGAGGAGAATGGAGAGGGAGGGCGTTGCTAGAGAGGCAGAGCACCAAGTAGATGGAGGGGGTCAAGGGGTCTAACCCTGGTTGCAGTGAATTTCCAGGTCAGTGGTAGCAACTTGACTCTGTCTCCTCTAGGAGGTGTGTGCTACTGCCCCCCAGCCCTCAGAGCATTTTATTGGAGGTGAGGGGCTTTGGGATTCTTTGATTTCCCCTGGCGCTATCTGCAAAACCCAGACCACCTTTGCGTAAAGGCAGGAGGTCTCCTTGTAGATCCTGTCCCTAAGAACTTCAGGGCATCAGAGTTTTCAGAAACTCTGTGATCCAACTGATTATTAAATATCTTCTATTCACCTCTGATCAATAAACATTTATGTGCCAGACACTAAGTTCTAGAAATGATTAAGGGCTAATCCTTCTCATCGGGAATATTATGGTCTAGGGAGAATGATAGACACAACAAAAAAAAATCAATATGAATGATAAATGCGAAGATAGATTGCCTGATGCCCACACTCGGGATATCAGCCCAGGAGGAAAAGACACAGGAACTGAGCCTTGAAGGCTGAGCAGATGATGGGGAGGAAAGGGGGGAATAGCACCCTAAGTTAGAGGAAATCACATAGGCAAGGCAGTGGAGGTGTGGAATACATTGGTTTGTGTTTGAAGTTACAAGATGATCGGTTTATTAGAGTATGACCTTGGAGACAGGGAGTGGCATGAAATAAGGTTCAAGAGGTGGGCAGGGGTGAGACCATAAAAGGCTGTGGACCTGGCTAAGGAGCATGGACTCAAGGAACTTTCAGCAGAATCTAACGTCAGTCACACTTTAGAAGTATAACTCTGTCTACAAGGAGGATAATGGTTTTCACTGGGCACGACTAAAACCTAGGAGACTGGGAAGGAGGAGGCTGCTATATTTCACCTAAGATGTGATGAGGTCTAAGATATGATCAAGACACTGAGCGTAGGGCTGGAGAACAGGGGACTGGGTCAAGAAGCACTTCAAAGAGACAAGAGCTGAAAAAAAGGTCAGGAAGAGAGAAGGGAGAACCCAGTGGCCTCCAGACTACTGTCTTGGGTGGCTGAACAGGTGGTGATGCCTTTAACTAAGATCTGGGACACAGAGACAGAAGTAGGTTAGTGAGAGGGGATAGTGAATCACTTTGGTTTTCTTGAATTGATGATATTTGACTGACATTCAGGTGGATGTTTCTGGTAGGTACTTGTAATCAGGCTCAGTGGAAAGACTGGGGATGTAGATTTGGGAGTCATCAGCAAAAAGATGAGGCTAAAACTGAGAGTGGCTGAACTCAACTATGGAAGGTATGTCAAGAGAAAAGGGAAATCCATAAAAACTCCAGGGAACAGCCACATTCAGAAAGTGGACTAGTGAAATACAGCCGGAGAGTCGGAAGCCAAGGGAAGACAGGGTATCAAGGAAGGAGTAGCCCCAAGGTCAAATGCAGGCAAGAGGTCAAAAAGGGTCTAGATTGAAAAGTATCCACTGGCTTTAGCACCATGGAGGTCACTATGGCTGTCTTACCAGGGCCGTGACAGGAGAGAGATGGCACTCTTAAATTGGGCAATTTCAGGAGAGTTTAATTTAGGGCCTTGGTAACAGGAGGGCGTGGTGCCGGGGAAGTCTCAGGAGAGTTCACTGACCTGGAAGGGGAAACAGGGAATAGCATGAGCAGTTACCAACATGCACCGAAAGACCAAGAACAGGGAAACAAGGAGGACTGAGTGAAGAGTCTCGTCTGATAGGCTCGTGAAGTTAGTGAAGGGACACAGCCAGACTAGAGAGACCCCACAGACAGAGAGTAGGAGGGTTAAATTCCCTGACCTCACTGCCAGCCCTCCATTCTCTAGCCAAGGCTCTCTGTTGTCTATACCAGCTGGAAACCAGGAGGCAAATGAGGCTTAAGGTAGAGTAAGTCCTCCAGGTCAGCACTGCAGAGGCAGAGAACGGAAAGGAAGGTAGACAGTGGACACAGGGGACAAAGAAAAGATGTCAAGCATGTTGGTCTTCCCATAGCACTTCAGTGTAGTAATGGAAAAGGTTAGAGACCAGGGACGGTGGGGGAGCAAGCGGTGAATGCTTGTCTCATATGCCAGCATCCATTGAATGCCATTCCTATGCATGGTAATTTCTCACCTTGTACCTGGAGGAAGAAGCCTCTCTTTCCCAGCTGCCCTTGCTGCTGTGGCATAGCCATGTGACCTGGTTTCCACCAATCAGCCACACCACTGAGACCCTGGATGAGGAAGAGAGCAAAGTGAGGAAAGAGGTGCTGTGTGGAATTCACTTTCTGGTTAGGGTGGCAGGAAGATGTCAGGTTTGGACTCAGCAGTTCCAGACATTTTTTGTGCCCAGAGTCAATGGGCAGTGGTGCCAGCCACAGCTCAAGACTCAGCAGCCAAGTTTAGGGGAGTCTCCAGTGTGGACCACTAGAAGGCTGTGGGTATCGCTTCCTGTCTGCAGGCCTCAGGTCTTCTCTGACCTTCCCAGAGTTTCTGGGAGGTCCCTGGGTTCCCTTTATTTATTTCTCTTCTGCTTAAACTAGCTAAAGTAGTTTCTGTAACTTGTCACTAAAACACTGACTGATGAGGAGTAAATGGGACATGAGGACATGGGCATAGGGAGCAAACTAAGCATTTATGAGAAAAAGGACAAGAAAAGAAAGAGTGCAGAGCATTGGCTCACAGAAGAATATGCTTAGGAGAGGAGCATTGAGCAGCCTTATGAGCTGAGGGAGAGAACTAAGAGAGATGGGGAGATATCATTACCCCCATCTAAGAGCTAGGGAAACTGGGGTTCAGGGAGGCCAATGGACTTCCCCAGGTCATGCTGATAGTAAGTGAGGATACAGGAATTCCAGCCCACGCAAGCTGGCTTGAAAACCTCACACAGCAAGCATCTTCTGTAACAGGCAGACAAGGCAGCTCCATCTAGGGTAGTTTTCATTCAAAACTTAAAAGTCCTGCTTGAATCCCAATTTGAAAGGACAGAATGGCCCCTAGGGGTAGGGGAAATAAGCTGTTCTGCTCATCAAAGTGAAAAAGAGGACTTCCAGCCTAGATGGAGGCATAGGTAGACACGCTTTTCCTCCTCACAAAGCCCATAGAAGGACAACAACAAATTTAAAAACAAAAAACAACTGCCAGAAAATCGAACCATATGGAAGTCCAACAACCAAGGAGTTAAAGAAGAAACATTCATCCAGACTGGTAAGAGGGGTGGAGACGGAGATGGGAAGCTGGGGCAGAGGGGACATAGCGAGGCAGCGGCTGGCAGACAGGGTGGTCCCACATTTGTGTGTGGATAAACCACGAGACACAACAGGGGAGTGAAACAGGCCGAGCAAACCCATGGTTCCAGAGCAGGAAAAGAAAGCCTCAAAACCTCTGGCTGTAAAAACCTGTGGGGGTTGCAGCAGTGGGGGAAACTCCCAGCCTCACAGGAGACTTCATTGGAGGAGCCCTCAGGGCCCTAGAACATACACAAGCCCACCCACCCAGGAACCAGCACCATAAGGGCCCAGCTTGCTTGTGGGTAGCAGAGGAAGTGACTGAAAGCCACCAAGAGCTGACTGAGCGGCATTGTTCCCTCTTGGACCCCTCCCCCACAGACAGCACCACAAAGCAGCACGTGGGTTGTCCCACCCTGGTAAATACCTAAGGCTCCACCACTTACAATGTAATAGGCCACGAAGAGACAAAAAAATATAGCCCAGATGAAAGAACAGATCAAAGCTCCAAAAATAGAACTAAACATTGAAGAGATAGCCAACCTAACAGATGCAGAGTTCAAAACACTGGTTATCTGGATGATCACAGAAATGGTTGAGTATGGTTGAAAAATAGAGGAGAAAATGAAGGCTATGCAAAGTGAAATAAAGAAAAACATACAGGAAACCAACAATGAAGGGAAGGAAACTGGGACTCAAATCAACAACTGGGAGCAGAAAGAAGAAATAAACATTCAACCAGAACAGAATGAAGAAACAAGAATTCAAAAAAATGAGGAAAGGCTTAGGAACTTCTGGGACAACTTTAAATGCTCCAACATCTGAAACATAAAGGTGCCAGAAGGAGAAGAGGAAGAACAAGAAATTGAAAACTTATTTCAAAAAACAATGAAGGAGAACTTCCCCAATCTGGCAAAGGAAATAGACTTCCAGGAAGTCCAGGAAGCTCAGAGGGTCCCAAAGAAGCTGGACCCAAGGAAGCACACACCAAGGCACATCATAAGTATATTACCTAAGATGAAAGATAAGGAGAGAATCTTAAAAGCAGCAAGAGAAAAGGAGACAGTTACCTACAAAGGAGTTCCCATAGGACTATCAGCTGATTTCTCAAAAGAAACCTTACAAGCAAGAAGGGGCTGGAAAGAAGTATTCGAAGTCATGAAAGGCAAGGACCTACATCTAAGATTATTCTATCCAGCAAAGCTATCCTTTAGAATGGAAGGGCAGAATAAGTGCTTCCCAGGTAAAGTAAAGTTAAAGGAGTTCATCATCACCAAGCCCTTATTATATGAAATGTTAAAGGGACTTATCTAAGAAAAAGATCAAAACTATGAACAAGTAAAATGACAACAAACTCACAACTATCAACAACTGAGCCTAAAATCAAAACCAAACTAAGCAAACAACTAGAACAGGAACAGAATCACAGAAATGGAGATCACAGGGAGGGTTATCAGTGGGGAGGGAGAGGGTGGAAATGGGGTTAAAGGTACAGGGAGTAAGAAGCATAAGCTGTAGGTACAAAATAGACAGGGGAAGGTTAAGAATAGTATAGGTAAGGGAGAAGCCAAAGATATGTACGACCCATGGACATGAACTGGGGTGGGGGGGAGATGCTGGTGGGAATGGGAGTGCAGGACAGAGAGGAATAGAGAGGAGGAAAAAAAAAAAAAAGAAAGACACTCAAGTTCATGTCAAGTGAGTCAAGTTGGCTTAAGACATGAGGTCCAGTAGTACATGGTACTTAGCTCATTCCCTGAGACTGTCCCACCCTGGAGAAAAATCATTGTTTCCCATATAGCTGACCAGCTGCATGAAGTGCCACTGCAAAGAGGCTACCAGGAGGAAGTAGAGAAGAAAGAGGCTATACAACCCCACCAATATCTTGGGAAATGGGCATTCAGGACACAGGGGAAAATCCTGAGTGCCGGACCTGCTTCATCAAAGCCAAATCTTGTTTATGCGGTATGTCAATGTGTTCAAAGAGAAGAAATGCAAGAAGGTTTTGATATTCATCAAATGCAGGGTCCTGGCTGGTGTGGCTCAGTTAACTGGAGCATCGTTCGTAAACTGAAAGGTCATGGGTTTGATTCCCAGTCAGGGCACATGCCTGGGTTGCAAGTTGTCTCCAGTCAGGGCACATTCAGGAGGCAGCTTACCGATGTTTCTCTCTCTCTTCCTTCCTCTCTCCCTGGAATCAAAAAATAAATAAATAAACAAAATTTAAGAAACATTAGAAAAGTACAGGAAGAGATTCTGAATTTTCACATAGAGTGTCTGCGGACCGGGCAACTTGTACAGTGTGTGTGTCCGGGTTGCGTCTGTACCCTTGTGCATGAAGGACTTGTTGAGATGTTGCAGAGCTGGCCCGCTCTGGCAGCTGGGCCCCTGTGCAGGGCCTGCCCATGCGTGTGGACAGGGTTGGCCCATATCTGTGAGGTCTTTGTCATATGAGGATGGCATCTATTCATCATAAACCTCGGAGAGACCAGCCCTGCATACAAAGGCTGTCACTCTATCAAAATTAAGGGGCTAATTTCTCAGGTGATTTTTCAATTGACCATATCGACAAAGTCTGGAAATTTAGTTACTTTAGTGACATATACAACTTTTTCCTTGGTTAATATATTTGAGTTTAACTTCAGTAATATTTCCATTAACAAACTGTAATTAAAGCACCTAATAAAGATCAGTAATTCACTTAGCCCAATTTGCATTTAAAAAAAACAGGAAAAAGAAAAAAAATGCATTTGCGGAACTCAAATTCCATTCTTCTGTTAAATGAACATTATGGTTTTTCTGGGTATCTTAATTGAACCTCTTTTTTTTTTACAGAAATATTAAACAAATTGAATTAAGCCAAGCAATTTCTCTTTTTAGGATGAAAAGAAAGCCTTCGACTGGAAAATCGCCTCTAAAATGCACCTTAGTGGGATAGGGAGGGGCAGGAATGTGGGTGATGGTGCTGCTTCTGCGGCATCCTGAGCGGGACCCCCCAGCCCTGAAGTGCAGGGGACTGGAGGACACTCACAGAATTCAGGGCCTGCTTGGCTGGGATTCCAAAAGCCCTGACCCAGGGCGACTGAGACTGACAGCAGAAGCCCAAGCGGTCGAAGGGGCTGGGACCAGACAGGTCACTAGCGTCGAGGGGAACCAGCCCAGATCAGCGGAAGAGCTTTCAAGCAGAGGAAGCGGCCTGGGCCGAGCCCTGGAAGAGGTGGGGTGAGCTCCGTGTTTGAGAACCCCAAGGAGGCCACCACAGATGGGGCGGAGTGAATGGAGGTGACAAGGGGTGGGAGAGAGGGGCAGGGAAGTGATGGGGACCCTATCCTGCAGAGCCCTATCAGCCACTGTAAGGGTTTCAACTTTCACACTGAGAAACGGGGAGCCATGCGTGGTTTGAGCAGAGAAGAAACCGAACTTTTGTTGTGTGGAGAGTAAGCTGAGGCACGGGGGGAGCGGAGAGGGGAGAAGCTAGGAGGCTACCGCACGCAGAGCAGAAGCCGCTCTCACCAGAGCGAGAGCGGGGGCGGGGGTGGGGGGAGGCAGGGACCGACAGAGCCTGGGTATAATTTGAAGGATTTGCCCACATATCGGGTGTGGCCTGTGAAACAAAGGGGGCATCCTCATGAACTGGGGAGGACGGCTAACCCAACCCACTGTCTCTGGGGTCCCCCGTGCACACTCACACACACACCCAGCAACAACATGATGTTAAAACAAAGAGGCAAAAGCATTTCGATCCTGCTGCCATGCCTAACCCCGCCCCCACCCCCACCCCAGTCTCCAACTCAGGAAAGGGGTCTTGGTGAGACTCCACCCAGAGCCCTACAGCCACTGATATTTCACTAGGTTAATGTTACCATCATGTGAACAGACTCAGGAAAGCACAGTAACTCATTTCAACTGCGTAGCTCCATAATCTCATGTCAGGCTCACAGCTGATGATTACAATTTTATCACAGGCCTGTAAAGTCCCCACATTGCCATGAATCACAGACAGTCCACCAGCGAAAGATGGGAAACCCAGCCAGCTCCAGAGGGTGCTGACTTGACAAGTAGCTGCTGTGGTTCATCTGAGGTCACTTTTTATCACTTCAAGGGTCTTCTACCTGCTCATTCTGGAAATCAGGGAGCAGATCATTCTGCTCCCTGGGGGTAGAGTGTCCAGAGCCCGTCTGCCTAGAGCTCTCTGGTGGAACCAATTAAATGGGCTGACAACATGGTACAGAGGGAATTTGAGTCCAAAGGCGCTGGTCTCTGAGTCTTCTATGTACTGGTTATGTAACCTTGGGTGAGTCATTTAAACCACCCTAAGCTCAACATTCTCATCTGTAAAGTAGGTGTTGGGGAACTTAAATAAGATAATGTCTGCAACATACTTTGAAAACAGTAAATCACAAGACATATTTAAATTGCGATTGCTATTAAGTCGGGACCCAGACAATAAAGGCCTGAACAAAGGCAGATGCCTAAAACTAAGGAGGAAGATACATTCAAGTTTCAGAGGGGCAGCGAAGGTCAGAGGAAGGACAAAGAAGCCAGAGTGAGGCAGGGCAGGGGGTTAAAGCCTGGACATGAACACCTGGCGGAACACACAAACTAGCAGAACTGCAAAGGACCTTGGGACCTTCTAGCCTGGTAGCATTTAAAGTTCTGTTTAGCAGGTAAACATTTTTCAGATAAATATGCATTGGTCAGGGTTTTGCACAGAAACAGAACCAATAAGGTAAATGACCAAGAGAGAGATTTATTTTAAGGAACTGGTTCATGGGATTATAAAGGCTGACAAATCCAAACTCTTCAGGGTAGGCCATCCGTCTGGAGAGCTAGGAGAAAGCCACTGTTGCAGTTCAAGTCTGAAGGTTGCCTACTGGTCGAGTTCCTTCTTCTTGTGGGAGGTGAGCATTTGTACTATTAAGACCTTCAACTGATTGAATGAGGCCCGCCCACATTATGAAGGGCACTCTGCTTTACCCAAAGTCCACCTATTTCAGTGTTAACCTCATCTAAAAACTACTCTCCTAGTGTCATCCAGAATAGTGTTTAACCAAATATCTGGGCACTGTGGCCCACCCAAGTTGACACATGAAGTTAAACATCGCAAGACATGAAGCAGAACTTTAGTATATGAGATACAACCCACCGTTGTTGAAGAGAGAAGACCAGAGCCCTCTAACTGTACCACCCCTTGTCCTCTGCAGTGGTTACTGTATGCTTGTCACAGAGCCCACTTAGTGCTGGTTTCACCAGGTCATAGCTCCTGTTAAACTGAAAACTCCCTGAGCACAGGACCTGTTTACCTCAGCATGGTTCAGAGATATGAGCAGCTCACAGAGATGAGCAGGCCCTGGGAGGTAGACACTCCGCATATTTGTCGAGTGAATGAATGAATGCAGGAACAAAGACCATTCAAAAACTGGAAATCCAAACTGAGAAAGAGGTAAAGCCCAAATGGGAAGAATCGGCAACATTGTCACAGAACTAAAGCCTCACGTCCGCCCTGCAACAGGCAGGACCAACGAGTGAATTCCAGAATAGATTTCAGGTGCTGAGATGCTGCCATTTTCCCACCTGAGAGCAAATGCAGACAGAGCTCCCTGGCTTCCGAATGCACTCTCCCATCCCTGCAGCAGATTCACTGTGGGCTGGTAGTCAAATGAGTCTGAATTCTGGGAACATGTGCACGGTGATGCGAGGGGGCAGATTGCCCAGAGAAGCCGCTGCAGGAGAAAAGGAGACATTGGGATGACAGGGTCTAACAAATGGGAAAACCAACAGAGATAGCTGCTGAATAAAAGTCAAACACAGAGCACACTGTTGGTCAGTTTTACAGGGATCCTTCTACCAGTGGCTGGTCTGAGGGGCTCTGGGGCACCATGCAGGATGGCTGCATAGAAAACGCTGTGTTTTGCACACTGAGTGAGGCCTACGGGCCACCCCTGAGTGGGGAGGGGCCTCCTTATACCTGGTACTTAATCAGGAACAGAGGTTGGCATCTGCCCTGTCTCTGTCTCAGGAGCCCCTGGAGGCTGAGAAATTTCCTGCCAGCTGTCAGCACAGCTGCTCTCAGAGCCCAGGGTGCCACAGGCAAGGGGAGAAGGAGGACCACCCGGCAGAGAAGGAATAATGAGCAAAGGTAAAAATGATGACAAAGAAACATTTCGGCAACTCTCTTCTCCTCCAACCCGATCTTAAAAGACTTCACTCTCAGGAGCCTGCAACCGGTGAGGGAACAGAGACAGGCACATTCCTGCAGGCTTCCGGTTCAATTTCTGCGCAAGACAAACAAACCTGTCCCCAGCCAACCCCTGAACAGTAGCACTCAACCCTGCCTGCCCATTAGAATCACCTGAGGGCCTTTAAAAAGTACTGATGCCCAGACGCTAGCAGAGGGAAAATCTTATTTAATTGGGTGGGAGTGTGGGGGCAGGGAAGGCAGAGCCTGGGCGTTTGCTTAAATGGCCCAAGTGATTCTAATATGCAGCCACAATTGAGAACCTCTGCCTTAGAGCCTTAGATCCTCGGCCCTCACCCCTAAAACCTGCCCCCCGCCCCATCATCTCCCTGACCCAGAGGTACACAGAGGCTCTCTTGGCTATGGCCCGGAACAAAGACCATTCCTTTGTTCCACCTCGGCCAGGCCTGTTCACAACGCCATGTGTTTACACATGTCCTTCGGGGTTCCCAGACTTCACATTTCACCCCCTGTCTCTGTTCAGAAAATAAGTCTTCATCCTTCAAGACCCTAGCCGCATGCTGTCTCCTCTCTGAAGCCTTCCCTGATTTCTACAGGCCAAGCTAGCTCACGCGCCTGCGAGCCCCACCCTCACCACCGTGCTGCCGCCTCTGTGAGCCTCTCTGCCACATGGTACTTCAGCGGACTGCTCGCTTGAGGACAGGAAGGATGCATGGATTAAAATATATTAATATAGTCCTGGCTGGTGCAGTTCGGTTAGTTGTCCTGTACACCAAAATTTGCAGGTTCAATCCCTGGTCAGACCCCATATCTAGATTACAGGTTCGGTCCCTGGTCGGGGCATGCACGGGAGGCAACCGATCGACGTTTCTCTCTCTCACATCCATGTATCTCTCTCTCTCTCCCTCCCTTCCTTTCTCTCTAAAAGCAATAAAAAAAAAGTCCTCAGGTGAGGAAAAAATATATAAATACATATTAACTATATATTAATACAGTGCATATCTTAATATAATTTAATATTAATATATGTGCATATTTCCATATATTGTATGTACTTTCTTCAGTGTCTCCTGTGTGCTGGGTGCTCTGAGGACTGGGGATGTTGGTGTCTAAGCTGGCCAAGTCTTCCTTTCATATTTCCTGTTGCTCACCTGTCACAAGTAAATTCGACAGATATCTTTTCAATAAGTGAACTACTTGCTGATGGAAGAAGGATAGATAAGACAATGTATCAATTAGGAAGTGTGGCAGAGACAGTGCTGTGTGTGCCCATGGGAGACTTCATCTCTCAGCCACCCGATTCATCCATTCCATGCCCCCAGCCTCCATAAAGTTAGGTTGGTCGGGGACCATGGGATGTGGGCAGAAGCGATGTAAGGCACCTCTAAGCCTGGCCTCTAATACAGCATTGACCTTGGGGATGGCTCTGAGACAGGCACAAGGCAGAGGAGGGCTGTCTAATTCTCAATGGCCTTAAAGAGAATGGAAAATAAACCTTTTGTGTTTAATATGCTGAGATCTGTGAATCAATGTGTTACAGCAACAAAGTCTAAGTTATCTTGACTAATGTAGGCTGCTTTTGGCTACAAGAAATAGTACATTGTCCTGGCTGGTGTGGCTCAGTGGATGGAGCACTGGCCTGTGAACCAAAGTGTCACTGGTTCCACTCCCGGTCAGGGCACATGCCTAGGTTGTGGGCCAGGTCTCCAGTTAGGGGAGCGTGAGAGGCAAACGAATGATGTAGCTCTTCCACATCGATGTTTCTTTCTCTCTCTTTCTCCCTCCCTTCTCCTCCCTCTAAAATTAAATAAATAAAATCTTAAAAAAAAAGAAATAGTACAGGACTAAAAGTGGATAATAATAGGAGTTTACTCCTATAATTAAATGTGTAGAGCTAAGTGGTGTCTCTTGTGGAAAAGGAGCTTGTCCACATTCTGAAGGACCCAGGCCATTCCCCCCACCCCTGCCATCTTCAATGAGTCAACCGTGTCTCCACTCATGCTCACAGATGGCTTCCACAGTTCCCAGTATCACATGCTCATATCACATGACAGTGCCCAAAGCAGTAAGTAAGGGAGGGAGGCAAAAGCACCCTCTTATCCTCTTTTCCTTTTGGGGAGAGAGCAAACATTTTCTCAGAAGTCCCAGCAAATATTCCCTTATATCTCATTGGCCAGAATTAGGTCACCTGGCCAACTCTGGCCACAGGAAGAGCCAAGAGAAAAGAATGGAGTATTTCCCTGTTTTATCCCTGTGCCAAGTGGGAAGGGCCTCTGTCTCTGTCTCCTCACCAGTTCTGGGGAGACAGGAACTGCCTGAAATAGCTGAGCCAAAGGTGGAGGATTTGCCTGCTTAACATTAACTATGGCACTTCCCACTCAGGAACCTAATTACTAATTGTAATTTATACCTGAGTTTGTGATTTGGGGAGAGCACCAAGGGACTCGTTGCCGCTTTTGAGAGACAAGATGCAAAGGCAGGATCATTTGTTTTATTTCTTCTTTCAAAAGCTTCTTATGAGGCATGTCTTTTATGGCTGCATACTCATTATATTTCAAATGCATTCAAGTATCCTTGATGTATTGCTAAGAGTCTGGATGATTTTTTTTTCCTCCAAAGCACTTGTGAGAAAAATACTTATAAGTGAAATTGGGTGAACCTCTGGTGTAGTAGGCTTTGCTCTCTTATAGAAGGCTGTGGGGTGTGTGGGGTCAGAGATGGAAACTCCCCTGGCTGAATAAGCACTGGAGAGACCAAGCAGGCTAGGCTATCAGCAAGGGCTAAGGAGACGGTTGCCTGAATAGTTGTGGCTATTTTGGGGGCCCCCAGGACCATCCTGTACCCTGGAAAGTCTCTCCCCTTCCCTCAGAACTCCAACTCCCACATGGAGCTGCCCCTTAGGTCAAAGCATTGATCCTCCAAGTTTCCTGCAACATTGACTTAATGAAAGATGAAAGCCAGTGGGTTCCTTGGCGCTGCTGGGAGGGTAGCCAGGACAGACATCCAGCTGGTTGCTAAAACACTGACACACTTCCTTACCAGTTGGTAAATGCATGCTGCCCAGGGCCCGAGAACCTCCCCTGACTGCTGTCCCAACCCCTACCTCAGGGCTCCAGTCTTCTCCACAATCCAGCAGCTAAAGGGTTAACCTCTGGTTTACTGGACCCTTGAAATCTCTTCGGTTATGAGTGATTACTACTCATAGTGGTTGTTAAATAGTGTGACTGTTCTTTTTTTTTTCTTTTGACTGTTAGTTCCAAATGCAGCCCCAAATGGTCCATCTGAAGGTTCTTATTTTAGCTGAAAAATAATAGCAAATGTTGCATTCTATGGCCGTAATTTACCCATATTTGTTTCCATATGAGAGTAAATTTTTGGAATGCCATCCATCAGATAAAAATGTCTCTCCAAGAAAATGCACAATGATCGCCCTGTGGCTTTGGTCCTTCCAGCACATTGCCGGGCAGCCCCGGGTTGTTGGGAATCAGGGGTCTAAAGTGCCGCTGTCAGAAGTCATTGCACAATTGTTCATATGGCACCTAGAAGGTAAAACCCAACCCCCTTACTCTCCAGTCCATGGCCAAGCTTCGTTTTGGGGCAAAAGTCACCCCCTATTCCCTGCTGGCTGATCCCGTTTTCGGTCTCCCCAATCTGCTTATTGGGCTTATTGGACTCTGCTCCTCTGGGCCTTCGCTCTTGACGTTTCTGCCAGTGGAACTGCTCTTTCCTTCAGCTCAGGCTTCAAAGTCAAGCTCCTAACTACATCATCCCCCGCCAGA